>JAVGWX010000016.1:52694632-52814632 GCA_036924085.1 Ariolimax columbianus
CTAACAAGATGACGTCCCATTTCATCATCGCTTCATTATGTAAACCACTGCGGCTTGTCTTGAAGGTTGCAGTAACTGTTATACCGAATTTCACGTTTATAAATAGTTTTTGTTGTTGTTTTGTTGCGTTCACCTTATTTCTCTAATCCCCAAATGCGGTATGCGTGTGATGTTTTTATTTTACGCCTGTCGACCCAGTGCATTCGACTTCAGCATGCATTTTATGTAAGGGTTTCCTTCCTCCTTCATTTTCTAAGGGTTTGCTTCCCCGGGGTAACGGCCGGTGCTGTGCTGGGGATCGAACCCAGCACCTTCTGATTATGAACCGTGTCACTTAACCCCTAGCCCACGCCGTCCGCTATTTCTAAATGATAAAAGGTAATAACAATAAATATGATATTTTGATATGTACACATCCGTAACTGATCCCATTCAAAGTTGTACACTGCAATGGAAAAACAAAAATTCAGACGTTCGACAATAGTTGCTCATAAAGGAGAATTGGTTCATAAATTTAATTTTGACTCATCTTTATGTAGCATGTCCTTTATAAAACGTCGCTCCCATCACAGTCTGAAAGAAACTCTTTCCCTTTGCCAAAACTCCAGCCTCCGCCAGTCATACCCAGGTATTCCTGGATATCTTGGTGCCATCGTCTTCTTGGTCTACCCCTTCCTCTTTTACATAGCACCATACCTTCCATCACTGTTCTCTCAAGACCGTTGTGTCTCTTGATGTGATCAAAGTATTTACATTTTCTAGACAAAATGGAATTAATAAACCAGTTCTCCTCTATGCTTAACTCTTGCCGAATGTCTACATTTGTCTTTTTCTCTGTCCAGAGTATTCTGATGATCTTTCTCGAACATTTTGACTAGCAGGATTTGATTCTTTGTCTGGAAATTTTGGTAATCGTCCATGATTCGCAGCCATAAGCTGCCACAGGAAAAACACAGGCTCTCAAGATTTTTACTTTTATCGTTTTGTTGGTACTCTGCCATAATTTTTTCACTCACTGAAAAATTCAATCGTGATTATAAAATTGAAATACTTTATCGTCATCAAAAGACACAACGGTCTTGAGAGAACAGTACTGTAAGGCAAAGTGAAGGGCAAGGAAGGCAAAGGCAGACCACGAAGGCGGTGGTACCAAGATGTCAAGGAATGTCTGGGCATTATCCTGGGCAGCCTGGAGATTTGGCATGAGATCGAGTTTCTTACAGATGGGATGTAGTGGGAGCTAACTTCTGCACAGGATATGCCTGCCACACGATGATGATCTACTTTATGGATATGGCAAGTTAAATTATATTGTTGAAAGAACAAACCCTGTTTCTTGTTCCTCGGCGTCCGTCCTCAAAAAGACATTGTGAATTTACTCTGAGGAGCGATATCCGTTTCTTGCGCCTTACACATCCGGTTCCAGCTGGCGTTTTTGGGAAAGGGGGGAGGGGGTGTGCGTGTTGGTACCAGCTTTTCTTTTCCGTTGCAAATTTTATTCACTCAGCTAGACTACCCTAGCGCAGCCTGCTTCTTAGGGTCACCGGCTAGTACGCAGAATGTGTGCTTGGTCTGCTCCGATTCTCTGGAACTGAAGAAACCGGCCAGCTATGCGTCGCTGGCTGCTGGCAGCTCACTTACTGTGCTGTATCTTTACTCATGTGTTTTTGTTTTATCCCGATGGTGTACAGCAAGCCTGTTCTATAGCTGTAGGATTCTTACTACTTAATTCTCTACATGATATTTGAGGCTGGGCTGTTGGTCAAGCATGATTCCAATATATAAATGGAGTGGTTCTTTCTAAGCAGTTCGTGCTATTTTTATCTCAAAATTATATTTTTTTTGGCAACTTTAGGTTCTTGGTGACGATGATATCCATACATCCAGGAGTTGTACGGGAAGAATGTGATTACAACTTGAAATATGAAAATAGTAACATTTCAAACAACTATAAATGTAACATAAATGGAATTTTTATATTCAAGAATATACTTCAACCATGAATGTGACACAAGTTGAATGGGATTCAACCAGGAATGTGATACATCAAGAAATGTGATATGCGATAAATGTGATACAAGATGAATGTGATACATAAGGAATGTGTTACTACCAGGAATGTTATATTGGCAGAAATTATGTACGATAAGAAACAGAAGAAGAAGAAGAAGAAGACGAAGAAGATGATGATGAAAAAGACAAAAACAGAAGAACAAGAAGAGGTTTCAGAAGAAGAAAAAGTTGAATAAGGATGAGAAGAAGTAGAAGAAGAATAAGAACAACAAGAACACGAAGAAGAAGAAGAAGAAAGCGAAGGACGAACAAGAATAAAAAGACGAAGAAAAATATCAACAGCAACATCATTTGCAAGAAAAAGAAGAAGAAAGAGAAAAGGGAAAAGGAACAGAAGGAGAAGGAGAATAATAATAATAATAATAATAATAATAAAAAGATGAAGAAGAAATAAAAAAGAAGATATAAGAAATAATAAAAGATGAAGAAGAAGAAGAAGAAGAAGAAGAAGAAGAAGAAGAAGAAGAAGAAGAAGAAGAAGAAGAACATGTACCAACTTCATTCACCACAAGACTCTAATATTTCCGCGAGCCAAACGACTAAAACATCCCTCCGACCTACATGACTCCAACATTTCTCCAACCCACATGACTGAAACATCTATCCGTCCCATATGCCTCAAACATCTCCTCGCCCCACATGACTCAAATATCTCCCCTTCCCACATGATTCAAATATATCCTCGTCCCAATATGACTCAAACATCTAATCGCCCCATATGATTAAAACAACGTCTACCCTAAATGACTCAAACATATCCTCTACCACTTGACTCAAACATCTCCTCGCCCCACATGACTCAAACATCTCCTCGCCTCACATGATTCTAATATCTCCTCGTCCCAAGTTAAATAGTACTGCTTGCCTCCAACGGTCCCCCGTACCGCTTGACTCTACCGTCCTCCGTACCACATGACTCTAATCGTCCCCTGTACCGCTTGACTCTACCGTCCCCCGTACCACTTGACTTAAATCGTCGCCTGTACTGCTTAACTCTACCGTCCCCCGTACCGCTTGACTCTACCGTCCCCCGTACCGCTTGACTCTAATCGTCCCCTGTACCGCTTGACTCTAATCGTCCCCTGTACCGCTTGACTCTAATCGTCCCCTGTACCGCTTGACGCTAATCGTCTGTATACCGCTTGCCTCTAATCGTCTGTGTACCGCTTGACTCTAATAGTCCCCTGTACCGCTGGACTCTAACCGTTCCATGTACCGATTGACTCTGATCGTCCTCTGTACCTCTTGAGTCTAATCGTCCCCTGTACCTCTTGACTCTAATCGTCCCCTGTACCGCCGGACTCTAATCGTCCCCTGTACGTCTTGACTCTAATCGGGCCCTGTACCGCTTGACCAGAACAGCTCCAGATGCAAATGTTTGATCACCCACGACAGCAGATGACCGAACCTAATGATCAGTTTCATCTCCGGACCACCTCCTGGACTACACAACAGTGGGCACTCCTAAATGAGGGCACCTCCTATCGATTACACGATTATCTTGTATTACCAGAAATCCGCCTCGTCCCAGCCGCATCTCCTCTCGTCTCATCTGTCTGAGGGCCGTGTGGGATATTTTTAGGTCCGGGTCTGTGCGATTGCCATCACCGCGTGGGATTCAGGATTGGGAACTGTTGAAATGGTCTGCATATTTTGAAGTCCCAATTTCTGTCTGTCTCTATATGTTTACGTTTGGGTATGTCTGTCTGTTTGTCTGTGTGCATACTGTAACTGTGGAGATATTGTGTGTACTGTAACTAGGGATATGCTATGTATACTGTGACTAAGGCGATAGTGTGTGTACTGTAACTATGGAAATGCTATGTATACAGTAACTAAAGAGACATTGTGTGTACTGTAACTATGGAAATGATATGTATACTGTAACTAAGGAGATAATGTGTGTACTGTAACTAGGGATATGCTATGCATACTCTAACTAAAGAGATATTGTTTGTACTGTAACTAGGGATATGCTATGTATACTGTGACTAAGGAGATATTGTTTGTACTGTAACTAGGGATATGCTATGTATACTGTGACTAAGGAGATATTGTTTGTACTGCAACTAGGGAAATGCTATGTATACTGTGACTAAGGAGATATTGTGTGTATTGTAACTATGGATATGCTATGTATACTGTAACTAAAGAGATATTGTATAGTTACTATGGATAAATTTAATGTACCGTAACTAAGCAGACATTGTGTGTACCGGTACTAAGGAAAAACTAGTGTACTGTAACTAGCTGGACAGTAATTAAGAAGGTATTAGCTGTACTGTAACTAAGGAGATATTGTGGAGTTAGTTTGAAGATATTATGTGTTCTGTAAATACGGAGATAATTACGTATATATTATGTATAAATAAAATATGTTTTATGTGTGTGCGTGTTTGTCTGATTGTATTTACGTTCGTCTTTCTTCCTAAGACAGAGTGCATTTTCTTGTACCCGTGTCTCTGTGTTTCTAGCTGTGTCTGTATGTGCAGCTATGTTTGTCTATCTACAGATATGCTATGACCGTTAAGGAGAATACACTGGCTAAATGATTCGACACAACAATCAAAGCTTAAAAGTAGCGGCAATGATGGGGTTCACCCTGGGGGCAACTCTTCTCTCTCTTCTCATACCTCACTCTGTTTCATTTGACTCTGTCCTACAGTCACACTCTTGCACAACTTTCACATGCGCCCTCATGGTGAGGCCCTTCCATTGCACTTTGGTTGGGCTAGCTTCTGAGGTCGCAAAAACCTAGCATAGGTACATACAGACGCACACATGCATCCAAGCACTGGTTTATGCGTCCTGATATCGCCCAATGGACTACGGTCTGAGGTGGAAAATGGCGCGCCTCCGCCAGTAGAAACTAGTGAGGCAAACATCTAAGCAACAACAACAACAATCAAAGCTGTATGGAGCTAAAGAGCAGCTACAGTCACCAGCCGAGTTCGTCGTGGAAACTCGCCTGATGGTGTAACCAGCTATGACGCAATCACAAGAAGAAGAAGAAGAAGATATGTTATGTGTGTGTGTTTATACATATGCTTGTCTTCCTGTCTCCGTGTCTGCTTGATAGCATCTATAACTGTCTGTGTGTTTACATTGTGTGTAACTGTAACAATTCCATTCTAGATAGATCTGTATATGTAACTACGTGTATTGGTCTATAATTTGCTCTGTTGATCTGTCTAGATGTTTGTCTGTCTTTAGCAATATGTGTGTGTGTGTGTGTGTGTGGGTGTCTATATGTGACTACATTTCTGAAATTCTTTCAAAATGTCTGTAACTATCTATGTCTTTCACTTCATGAATGTATGTCTATAGCGTTGTCTGTCTATTTGAACACATGAACATCTGTAACTATGCAGTCGTGTCTTTACTTGTGTATGTCTGCCTGTAGACCTAGTTGTCTGTTCCAATATTTCTCTATATATCGTCATATATTGATATAACTATGTCTATATGTCGTTATCTATCTTTTAGCCTTTCTTAAACTTCTTGTGTGCATTTGTCTGTCTCAGTGTGTAAATATGAATGTGTCTGTAACAATGCCCTTCTAGATAGATCTGTATATGTAACTACGTGTATTGGTCTATAATTTGCTCTGTTGATCTGTCTAGATGTTTGTCTGTCTTTAGCAATCTGTGTCTGTGTGTGTGTGTGTGTGTGTGTGTGTGGGTGTCTATATGTGTCTACATTTCTGAAATTCTTTCAAAATGTCTGTAACTATCTATGTCTTTCACTTCATGAATGTATGTCTATAGCGTTGTCTGTCTGTTTGAACACATGAATGTGGCAGAAATGGTGACACACAGTGAAAATGAAAGCCATATAGTCCTGCTTACAGATGCTCTCGCCGTAGTCACAGCGCTAAAAAGCCAGAAAAACACTGAGCTTAATGAATTAAGAGCAGCACTCTGCAAACTGTGCCAGCAGTCCGCACCAAAAAGGGTAGTGGTACAGTGGGTCCCCTCGCACTGCAACATCCAAGGCAACGAGGAGGCAGACAGACTGGCAAAAGAAGGTGCAAGACTACCACAAACAGATACTAGTATGACGTACGAAGAGTCAAAACGGCTTATCAAAGCCAGATACATGACCAAATGGGAAACCGAACATACTGGTTACACCAAAAACGATGCCTATTACCAGTTGAACCGAAGAGAGCAGGTCGTTGTCTTCAGACTTCGCACTGGCCACAATAGACTGAGGTACCACCTATTCAACAAATTGAAGATAGGTGGTACCGACGAATGCCCGTGCGGTACTGGTAAAATGACCGCTGAACATCTGCTGCAGAACTGCCCGACATACGAGGATCAGAGAGAGCAGATGTGGCCATCACCAGTGGAACTGCAAGACAAGCTCTATGGCAGTGGCGACAGCCTCAGGATGACCGCCGCTTTTTTCGAAAAAATAATGGTTACTGTCTGACTGCGTACGAAGAAGAAGAAGAAGAAGAAGAACACATGAACATCTGTAACTATGCAGTCGTGTCTTTACTTGTGTATGTCTGCCTGTAGACCTAGTTGTCTGTTCCAATATTTCTCTATATATCGCCTATATATATATGTCTGTATGTCGTTATCTATCTTTTAGCCTTTCTTAAACTTCTTGTGTGCATTTGTCTGTCTCAGTGTGTAAATATGAATGTGTCTGTCTGTATGTTCCTCAATGTATTATCTTTCTCTGTGTCTTTTGCCTGTTTGCGATCTCATGCGAGTATAATGTTATTACAAAACTATCAACGAAACAGTGCTGCCTTTCTGAAATGTAAGCGAACAGAATTATAAAACCATCATACATGTAATGTATGTACAGTAGCTGGAGACTGTAAGGAAGGAAACACCGCGTGAGCGGTGTCTAAGGAAATCATGTGTGTACGGGTAGGCTGATATAGTTTTATAATAAATAAAAATATATTGTATACACGGACATGTGTACAAAAAAAGATGTAAATGTGTGTGTACGTAACGAGAGCGGTATTATTTGTTCTGAAACTAATGACATATATTGTACAGCAACTAAGGATACATTTTATTTATCATATCTAAGGAGATTTGGTGTACTAGTGCACTGTAACTAATTGCACAGTAACTAGGGAGGTATAAGCTGTTCCCTAGCAAGAGAGGGATAAGCTGTTCTCTAGCTAGAGAGGTATAAGTTGTTCCCTAGCTAGAGAGGTATTAGTTGTTCGCTACCTAGAGAGGTATAAATTGTTCCTTAGCTAGAGAGGAATAAGTTGTTCCTTAGCTATGGAGGTATAAGTTGTTCTCTAACTAGGGAGGTATAAGTTGGCCCTACCTAGGGAGGTATAAGTAGTTCCCTACCTAGGGAGGTATAAGTTGTTCCCTAGCTAGAGATGTATAAGTTGTTCTCTACCTAAGGAGGTATAAGTCTTTCTCTACCTAGGGAAGTTAAAATGTTTCCTACCCAAAGAGGTATAAGTCGTTCCTTAGCTAGAGAGGTAAAGTTGTTCCCTAGCTAGAGAAGTATTAGTTGTTCCCTACCTAGGGAGGTATAAGTCGTTCTCTAACTAGGGAGGTATAAGTTGTTCCGTAGCTAGAGAGGTATAAGTTGTTCTCTAACTATGGAGGTATGTTGTTGACGGAAACGTGAGCGGAATCTAAGGTAATCCATTATGCACGGTAGCTAAAATGGTATTGTGTGTACAACAAACATGGAGATGGTGTATACTGTCACCTTGATTTGAGTGGCCAGTCCTAATACTGTTTGTAAGGCCGTCTGAACATGTATCTCCATTTCACTATATCCTCTCGTTTATCAGTCATGAGACTGGTTGTAAAGTTGTCTGATGATGTTTCTCCATTTGAAGCCATCCTCTGGTTGGTTTGTCCTAAGACTGGTTGTAAGGCTGTCTGATTATGTCTCTCCTTTAGACCCTATCCTCTGCTTGGTCAGTCCTAAGACTGATTATAATGTATGAACATGTCTCTCCATTTGACCAAATCCAAAGTTGGCCAGTTCTGACACTGGTTGTAACTTTTTCTGAACATGTCTCTACATTTGACCCACACCTCTGGTTGGTCAGATTTAAGACTGGTTGTAATGTTGTCTGAACATTTCTCTACATTTGACCCACACCTCTGGTTGGTCAGATCTAAGACTGGTTGTAATGTTGTCTGAACATCTCTCTACCTTTGACCATATTCTCTGGTTGGTCAGATCTAAGAATGGTTGTAATGTTGTCTGAACATTTCTCTACATTTGACCCCCACCTCTGGTTGGTCAGATCTAAGACTGGTTGTAATGTTGTCTGAACATTTCTCTACATTTGACCCACACCTCTGGTTGGTCAGATCTAAGACTGGTTGTAATGTTGTCTGAACATCTCTCTACCTTTGACCATATTCTCTGGTTGGTCAGATCTAAGACTGGTTGTAATGTTGTCTGAACATTTCTCTACATTTGACCCCCACCTCTGGTTGGTCAGATCTAAGACTGGTTGTAATGTTGTCTGAACATTTCTCTACATTTGACCCACACCTCTGGTTGGTCAGATCTAAGACTGGTTGTAATGTTGTCTGAACATCTCTCTACCTTTGACCATATTCTCTGGTTGGTCAGATCTAAGACTGGTTGTAATGTTGTCTGAACATTTCTCTACATTTGACCCCCACCTCTGGTTGGTCAGATCTAAGACTGGTTGTAATTTTGTCTGAACATTTCTCTACATTTGACCCACACCTCTGGTTGGTCAGATCTAAGACTGGTTGTAATGTTGTCTGAACATCTCTCTACCTTTGACCCTATCCGTTGAAGCTCTCTTTATTTCATCGTAGGTTTGTATGCATGATATGTAAAGGTGAGTATTGGTCGTCTCTTTCCTTTTTCTCATTGATTATTTTGTATTTTCTGTAGAAGATTTTCATGTCTCATAGCAAACTCAATCTTCGTTTTTGTATCGTTTTCAATATTTGTCATTTTGGGCCTACTTCACTCAGCCCTTTGTCATTGGATCTTTGTTCTGTTCTGCTCACTCGTTCCATTGTACGGTTAGCACCACATTTCTAACACTTCTAGGTTTTCTTCCGTTTCTTTGCTTCAGTCAGTATTTCAGTTCCACTCAGTGCAATTGGCCATGTGTTAATGGCGATAATTCTTTACCTCAGTTCTTTTCAAATATTCTTAGAGGCTAGAAATGTTTTTTTTTCTTCCCTGTATGCTTTCTTTACCAATCTAATTCTTTTCTTAACTTATATCCTATTACGGACATTTTCTTTGATGATTTGCCCATAATATGTAAGCTGTTATATTTGTTCTATTATTTCTCCATTGATGATTATATTCACTTGCCTATATTTCTAGGCTATTACTATAATCTGTCTTCAAAGTGTTTGTTTTTTTCATGATAAACTTTTTGGACCTGCCCTTAATATTTTAAAAGCAGCCTTTGCAACGCTGCTTCTGGACTTCATTTTCTGAAGGGGTGGTGCCAGTACTGAAAGATGCGAGTCTGTGATGGCTTCACCGTCCTATCCCTCCTGGTCTTAGAGCTTGCTGTTCCCTATGGGCGTCAATAATAGCAAGATGTATTTTCGGCTTTCATTGGGTTGAGGCGCTTTGCTATGTTGATCTCTGCATATGCTCCGAAAATAAACCAATTCTGAGCTGGCATATGAGCCTTTCTACAATAATCTGCACAGCCTCATTCTATCCGTTCCCCTGGCCGAAAAGCTCGTAATCCTTGGAGATTTCAATGCAAAAGTCGATTCTGGCCTCCTTCCTGGGAAAGGGGGTTGGTGGACGGATGGGCGGAGTACATAGAGCATACGGCATAGGAAAGTGCAACAGAAATGGCCAATTAACGCTGAGCCTATGTGCCTCTCATGACCTCTCCATCACAAATGTTCTGACTGCCCACTCAACAAAATAAATGATCTACGCTGCATCCTCAATCATTGCAATGACATCTCATTGACCGGGTTATCCCTCGACGGATGGGAGATGGGAAGTACCTGTGGCTAAGGTCATGTGTGGTGTTGAGTCATGGCCAGACGGGACGTGAGCACGGCTAGGGTCATGTGTGGTGTTGAGTGATAGACGGGACGTGAGTATGGCTTGGGTCATGTGTGATGTTGAGTGATAGACGGGACGCGAGTGTCGCTAGGGTCATGTGTGATGTTGAGTGATAGACGGGACGTGAGTGTCGCTAGGGTCATGTGTGATGTTGAGTGATAGACGGGACGTGAGTATGGCTATGGTCATGTGTGATGTTGAGTGATAGACGGGACGTGAGTGATGCTATGGTCATGTGTGATGTTGAGTGATAGACGGGACGTGAGTATGGCTAGGGTCATGTGTGATGTTGAGTGATAGACGGGACGTGAGTGATGCTATGGTCACGTGTGATGTTGAGTGATAGACGGGATGTGAGTATGGCTAGGGTCATCTGTGATGTTGAGTGATAGACGGGACGTGAGTGATGCTATGGTCATGTGTGATGTTGAGTGATAGACGGGACGTGAGTGATGCTAGGGTCATGTGTGATGTTGAGTGATAGACGGGACGTGAGTGATGCTATGGTCATGTGTGATGTTGAGTGATGGACAGGCGGGACGTGAGTGTGGCTAGGGTCATGTGTGATGTTGAGTGATGGACAGGCAGGACGTGAGTGTGGCTAGGGTCATGTGTGATGCTGAGTTCTGGTCAGATCAAAGGCTTATTGTCTCCAAGCTCAACATTTATGTAGAGTCTATGCGTCATTATTGAGAACGTAGGTATGTAAATAGACTCATCATCTCATGCTACAAAACGAGACATATGCATAGACTTTCGCCTGTTACCTGAACAATCCACTGGCGATCGATTTCTAACTGCCAAAGGATGTTTAACATTGACACGGCCATACGTATTACAAATTGGTCATCGAAGATTTCAATGCCCACGTTGGGCCAAGGAAATACGGAGAACGATTCATCGGTCCGCACTTCATGGAAATACGGAACGAAGCAGCCGAGATACTTGCTACTCTGTGCGACACTCACCATCCTATCACGGGAATAGCTTTTTCACAAAGTCTCTACAGAAACGGTAGACTCGCGTCAGTCCCAAAGCCGAACACGACTACGAACTCGACTACGTACTTTAAAATAACCGAATCGATACTGATATTAAAGTAATCACACATTTTAGAACAGGAAACGACCATCGCTTGTTACTCTCTCGTCTTCGTCTTAACCTGAACCGCATGAAACCTGCGCGAGAACAATTACCAGTCCAGACGGCAGCAGTCTCCATTCTAGACGCAACATTACAACGTCACTCACACTCTAAGAAACATTCAATACAATACATAACTTAGACGAAGACTATGAAAGCATTACACGCACTATGTTAGCTATAAGTAAGGCCAGCCAAATCTCAGTATCTAACCAAATGACAAGCCGCATCTCCACAAACACTAAGGCCCTATTCACCTTAGGCCCTAATCACCGAAGGCCCTACTCATCCAAGGCCCTACTCACCCAAGGCCCTACTCACACAAGGCCCTACTCACCCAAGACCCTTATCACCCAATGCCCTACTCACCTAAGGCCCTACTCACCCAAGGCTCTACTCACCCAAGACCCTATTCACCCAAGGCCCTACTCACCCTAGTCCCTACTCACCCAAGGCCGCCAGATGGACCAAAGACCGTCGAACAATAGGACATTCAACACATGTAGAGAATTCTTTCTCAAGACGACGAAGTAGCGGAGTCCCATAAGAGCATCAAGATGGCCACTCGGGACATCAGAGAAGACAAGCACTTAATCTCGTGCTTGAAAACTGCTGTCGGATCGATAGAAAATTGAGAACTCTATTAGCATTATCTATATCGATCTATTCCAATCATGACTCCCTCCTTCACAACCTCTCCCAAACCAAAATCGCATTACCCCCACCCTTACTCACATATGAAATTCAAAGTGCTACAGAAAACATGCGCGCAAGAAATACCCCAGATAGAGATAAAATCACAGCTGAGATGATACAAGTATACGGTCACCCACACAACACGGCCCTAGCCAGCAGATTCTCTAGATACTTAGAGACAACAGAAATCCCGTCTACCTGGCGCGAGTCACAGACCGTCCTAATCTACAAAAACAAAAAAGAGATAAAGAAGACCTGTCCAACTACCGCCCAATAACCCTCCTTCCGACACGATACATAATTTGTACCAAATGTCTCCTAGCAAGGATCCGCAAGACCCTAGAGGAGGCACAACCAACTGAACACGCTATATTCAGACAAATATGCACTACACTAGATCACATAACAACGTCCTGCAACCTGACCTAGAAGGATTCAGACGAACATACAATACACTAGATCAAATAGCAATGTGCTTCAATCTGATCGAGAAGGCACGGAAGCACCGCGCATCACTGATTCACACATTCATTGACCACTAAAAGGCATTCGTGTCGGATAAAACATAATTCTTGCGGAAAGGACTGGACAAGCAAGGTGTAAACATCCACTACATAGAAATAATCAAGAGATGCTACGAAGGATGCACCACCGTCATCCCCCTATTCACTCAACCCATCACCATCGCGACCGAGAGGGGAGTACGGCAAGGATATCACATCTCGCCGAACCTATTTTCTGCTTTCTTGGAGTCAACGATGATGCAATGCGACTGGGACAACTACGACATCAAAATCGATGGAAGACCACTAAACCTTCTCAGATTCGTAGACGACACCGTTCTCATCACAGAGACGCCCATAGAAACGACAGAGATGCTACGGTCACATACACGGTAGGCAGGACAGCAGATATCGCTATAAACCTAGGGTAACCAGGACTTTGCTCAACCGTTTCGCAGAGCCCAACTCCATACTCTTGAGTGATACGCCCATGGAGGACGCTGATGAGCCTACATGGGACGGCTGCTCAATACAGAGCACAGTATACAAGCTGAGTTTGCCAGACTGAAATGGGCGGGCTGGGCAGCCTTTAACTCCATCATAACAGAAACATACACCACAAAAGACACCAGACTATGTGCGGAAATCTTCGACTCGGTAAGCTTACCAGCGCTCTGCTATGGCTGCAAAACCTGGTCTCATACAAAAGCAGCAGATAACCAACTGAGAACAGCACACGCATATCTTGAAAGAGGTATTATGGGCATAACTCTCAGACTACAGCGGCAAAGCGAACTACACAACAGCGTTATCCTGAGAATGTCAAACATCAAGGATGTCCTACATTACTCAACCATTCAAAACACCGCTGAGCAGGTCCTGTAGCTAGAAGACAAGACAGAAGATAGAGAACCATAACTACAATGTGGTACCATCTCGACAAAAAGAGACCTCGGGGACGGCCCCCAACTCGCTGATGAGATTCACTAGAAAAGCGAAACACATACGACCCCACAATAAAAAGACTACTATCCCACTGGACGTCCCGCGCCCGCGACTTAACGACTCTACTATGGGTCTGGACCCGCACAAGGGCGATCACGCCTTGGCGACTGAACGAGTCGAACTAAGAACCATTGATTTTGACACTTCCATTACAAATTTTAACAACTGTTTCCATCATCATCTCAGAACATTCGTTATAGGGACTCAGTGAATGCAGCAGCCCTGTCATACCCACTGTCTTATTGAAACTAAATCCGAAAGTCCTTTTGTGATTGAAATAATTGCCTCTTGACTTTCCAACAGGTTCTGAACTAGGCTCCCTTTATCTATTTGTTGCAACATCTGAAAAAGTTGTTCCATGGGCTTGATAAAACCGTTTCTGGTAGTCAATCAAGCAGATAAATAATGCTCGTCCTTGACCGATCATTATTTCTACGGAATGCTGCAATGATACGATGGCATATAGTGTACCTCTAGCCTTGTGAAATCAAAACTGGTTATCTTTTAGCACCTCTTCAATCTTGCCATCGATTCTCTTCATAATTAGTTATAATATAATTTCAGATGCATGTGGTATTACGCTTATCGCATTGAATTGGCCGTGTTCTGCACTGGTTTTTTTGTTGGCAAAGGAATTATTATTGACGACATGTGTCCCTTTGGCCATATTCTGTAATAAATATAATTCACATGCTTAAAAAAGAAAAATTGCCAAGTTTCTCTCTTTGATTTGAGGAGCTTGACAGAGATTTTATCTACCCATGGTGATTTGTGTTTCAGGAATGAGTAGAATGCCGTATTGCATTCTTCTCTGGTTACAGGTAAGCTCTCATCTATCAAAGATATTCAATTTAAGTGTATGTTAGCTTGATATAGGTCCAAATTTTCATACGGTTTTTTGACATATTCTCTCCATCTCTAATTATCTTTCTATCTGGGTCTGTTATTATTGTACCACTCTTATCTTTGATCATTCGTGATTTTATGCCCTATATTTTTAACTGAAGCTTTGTTTTACCTTCTTATGTACTTGTTCGAATTTCTCTGTTCTTCCCAGGTCTGCAATTTCCTAGCATTGGTCAATCAACCATTTTTCTAGTGTCTCGATCTCATTCATGCTTCTACTTAGCAATCTCTTGCTCTGTGTTACCGTTCTTCCATTTGTCTCTTTTCTCCTTTTCGCTTTGCCTTTAAGTTTTTGCCTATAGTTTCTTGTGTTCTGCTTTCTTGTTACCCAATGTTAACTCTGCTGTATCTTTTATGGCCCCTATAATATATTGCCACAGCTGAATTATCTATTCAGTGGCATTTTTTTTTCCCGTAATGCATCACTCCCTGAGTTTTGGAAGTTAATTCTCTTCTCCAACTGGTTTTAAAAACATAAATTCCACTTTGCAAGTTTGGAGATATTTAGTGCAGGAAACCAGGAACACATTGTGTCTACTATAACGCAAAGAGAAAATTATGTACGGTAATAATTGAGTGTTGAGAAAGTATAGGAAAAACCTCTACCAACTTCCCAAACAGAAAGACGCGCCAAAATTTGCTTCAATAGCAAAAGTTAATAGTCTTACAAACACAGTCATCACTGTCAAACTTAATGGAAATGTACCAGATAAGATAGAACATTTCACTTACATAGACACGACAGATAAGATAGAACATTTCACCCACATAGACAGGACATATAAGTTAGAACATTTCACTTACATAGGGAGGATAGATAGGATAGAACATTTCACCTACACAGACAGGACAGATAAGATAGAACATTTCACCTACATAGACAGGACAGATAAGATAGAACATTTCACTTACATAGGGAGGACAGATAAGATAGAACATTTCACCTACATAGACAGGACAGATAAGATAGAACATTTCACCTACATAGACAGGACAGATAAGATAGAACATTTCACCTACATAGACAGTACACATAAGATAGAACATTTCACCTACATAGACCGGACAATGACTCAGGATTGAGATACATCAAATGAAATCGTCTCTCCACTCGCCTTGGTCTGTTTTTTCCCTTTATTTCATAGTGCGTTGCACTATGTTTTTATTTTGCGCCTGTCGGCCCAGTACATCCGACTTCGGCACGTATTTTGTGTAAGGGTCTGATTCCTCCTGAATTTTCTAAGGGTTTGCTTCCCCGGGGTAACTGTCCATGCTAACGCAGATCCTTCGGGTTGTGAGTCGTGTCACTTAACCATTACCCCACACGTCCCTTTGATCTCATTTGCATTTAACAAATGAAGAAGTATGTGGGAATTGAAAGCAATGAGCATATGCACTCAAGGCTGTTTAAGCCCATCACAATATCAATATTAGCTTATGGGTGCAAAAGCTGGAAAATGAAAAAACAAACACTTGAAAATAAATTGTTTCCTTTTTGAAAGTAAATATCTTCGAAAATTATTGTACATTTTCTGGAAATAATGTAAGACAAAGAAGCAAATAAGATTAGAGGCCAAAAAACAATATATTTCTCTATACATAAGCAAACAACGTCATGCGTACATCGGACATAGCCTTTGAACGTACGACAACAGATTGCCAGTCCAATCGATAAGTAGAGACCAGTTGCAGGGGCTGATTAAGAAAGACACTAAGCGGGACAATGACTAATGAAGCCACCAAAATGGGTCTCAGCAGCCTTCAGGAACTACATCAATTGGCAACAGACATATCTACCTATAGAGTTATACCGTTTGCGCCGTGTTTGGAGCTGAAAGAGCAAAGATAGACAGGGCAATTTAACTAATCTGTGTACTAAAGCAACACACATAAGTCACGTGTCACACCGACACATTTCATCAGCAACACACAGAACCAAAATCGTGAACCAGATCGAAGGTGTCATTACCAGTCATGGTGGAAACGGAGACTAACGTCTGGTCAGGCAAAACATACAGATCGGACATATTTGTCAGGGTCAGGTAAAACTTACAGATCGGACATGTTTGTCAGGGTCAGGTAAAACTTGCAGATCGGACATGTTAGTCAGAGTCAGGCAAAACATACATATCGGACATGTTAGTCAGAGTCAGGCAAAACATACTGACCAAGACCTTCACCTTAACATCACTGCAGTCCTTCCTAGAAACAGGCAGCCTGGCTAAGAAGGTCAGGGATCGACGTGATCCCCGTAGTAGATTGCGACACGCAGATGAAACCAAGCATAGCACAGCCATCTGGAGGACCGTGGTCCCCCTTCATCAGCTCGCTCGGGATGTAAGGAAAGCTACAACAGACCACCACTAAATGTCCTTTTGAGGGAGCATAAAAGTGTAAATCTAGCCATTGTGGGCATCCCTTCAACAACTTGTGATCGTCGCTGACCGAGCGAAGAAGAGGCAGTATGTTGCTTCACTGAATTTCCATGAAAGATATCGTCATTCACGATGGTCGGATGGTCACTGCCTGCTTCAATTGTCATCAGACAATGATCCACAAAAAGGGAAGCCGACATTCTAACACACTAGACATGTGAATGTTATTAACATGTGAGTTATATTTATTTATTTATTTATTGTGTGGCATGACTACATTTCACAGTCGACCCATCTGGAAATGGATATCTGCCGAAATCAGAGGAAAATGAAAAATTTGAGAATCATGTATATGCTGATAAGTCTGCATATTGATAACAACGAATTTGAGAATCATGTATATGCTGATAAGTCTGCATATTGATAACAACGAATTTGAGAATCATGTATATGCTGATAAGTCTGCATATTGATAACAACGGTTTCAGGAACATTCAAAATATGTATTAGGGATATAATGTGGCTATACGAATTTACGATCAATTAGGAGAATATTAACAGATAAAAAGAGAGTGAGGCAAGGTTATGTTCTTTCCTCCGATCTATTCTCTCTGTACATCGACGTTAACTTGAGAAACACACAAACAAAGCCAGGAATACCAATTGCCGGACAAAGCATAAACAATAAACGATATGCTGATTGTATTGATAGCCCAGAATGAAACCGACACGCAGGAAATGGTAAGCACGGTAGTTCAGCAATGTGAAAGTAAGGTCTCAGTTTAAATAAAAAGAGATGGTGATGGTAATTAATAAGAAATCGGACTCTCCAGAATGCTGCATCATAGGAAAGGGGATTGCATTGAGACACAGAAACACGTTTAAATTCACATAACATTATGTCCCCTGGAGAGAGATAGGGTCCAACAGGAGTGTAGCAGCCCAAGGCACACTGTTGTTGTATGGCGGGAGTTAGTACTACAAACTACAATTACGGTGCCTCAACGACCTTCTAGGTAATGGGAATTATGATAAATAATAATATATGGAAGCTGAAATTTCGAAATAAAATCCAAACCAAGAAATGAAAATTGTGCAACAAAACCTTCTCGCTCGAATTCAGAAAGAGACTTTTTTGGAGGCTACGTGGAACCATTTTATACATATGGCACTGAATCCTGGACAATCAGCAAGCACAGGCATGGATCTTTGAAAGCAACGGAGATATAGTTTTACAGAAGAATGCTGCGGATTCCATGGACTGCAAAGAAGACTAATGATACAGTACTCGAAGAAGCACAAACACGAAGAAAACTAACTGTAAGAATCATGAAATAAAATACAACATAGGATTGCTGTCCCAAAAAACATATTTAGTCCTACAATGGATTCTGGCTCACTGTAGGATTCCTGGAAACGAGAAAGAAGATGGCTCACAAAAGCCGGAAGTGGTGGCAAGCAGATTCCCCATTCACAGATCTATAAGAAGCCAAGACACTCATCAAACGATCCACGAGGGCAGAATGGAGAGAACAGCACAGAGAATACAAGCCAGAAAATGACTGCATAGACAAACTTGGCAGAGGTGGGCAGACAAAGATCTTAACTCAAAACAGGACACTGTAGACTCAAGACCTACCTTCACAGAATGGGTCTCAGAGACACTGCCATGTGTGATTGTAGAGCACCCAAGCAAACACCAGAACATATTTGGCAAGAATGCCCTACCTGTGCAGACCAAAGAGAGGAAGTCTGGGAACGACCATGCTCGAAAAGGTGTGGGGGACCGGCGAAGACCTGAGACTCACAGTCTCCTTCGTGAACCTCACCGGACTAGAAGAACATTATCAGTTGATCGGTGATGAAGAAGAAGAACTGTAAGAATCAGAACAAGGCAGTACTCCCTTTCGGGCAGATCGTGGTACGTTTTGACCACGTGAAAGATAGCAGGAAAAGACATAGGAAAGACGAAAAAGAAGATGATGTGCAGCCTGAAAGTATAGAATGGCTGACAATCAACAACAGAGTTGGTAAACGACACACGTGTTAGAATGGACTGGAAGTCCATGGTCGCCAACGTCAATCGGCAGGCACCTGATGATGATATATATATATATATATATTTATATAAAACCTTCCTATCCAATAAGCGTACTTTTTAAAACAAACGTTTCTCAAAAATAACGTTTTCTGTCATTTTTCGAACATAACAATTATTTTCTTATTATGACACCCCCCCCCCCCTACTATCTATCTCTCGCTGTCTCTTTCTCTCTCATTATCTCTTTCTCAGTGTGACAATGTTATCTTTCCTTTTATCCCCATAATGCTTCACTTCATCCTGTATCTTTCTATAGCTTGTGTCTGATTACTCTGTCGTTATCCGTTTCGCTCAGTTATTACTTCTCTTTATTCTCTCATCTCCCTCTTCTCTCTTTATCTCTCTGCTTCTCTCTATTTCCTTTATTTAGCCTCCCCCTTCTCCCCCCCCCCCCACCATTTTTCCCTCTCAAATCTTTCACTCCCATCCCCCACAAAGTCTTCATTGAAATTCTTGACTCTTGTCTCATTTTATTAATAGTTTCAATTTCGCTTTGCCAGGCTCTCATTTCTGAATTGTCATCGCTTTCTTCTTGGTTTGATCTCTACAATCTCTCTCTCTCTCTCTCTCTCTCTCTCTCTCTCTTTCTCTCTCACTCTCGCTATGTATATATCCCACTTACAACCATCTCATCATCTGTTTCTCTATCCTTCAACAGGCTCACCAACCTCTTTCCATCCCAAACTAATACATATCTTCTCCACGAGAGAAAATACCCCACATCTCTCATGTTTGATCTACACCAAAACCACACGAAAATGTCGAAAAGTGGTTCATTCTAGAATCCTCGTGTCAGCGTCTGACAGTGCCAGTACTTGTCAAAGTTGATCACGTAATGGAATGGTCAGATGGCCTTGAATATCAGGGGATATGGCCGGACATGCAAGCTACCTCAAGGTCATTTAATGCCGGGGGTAGGTCACTAGGGAACAAGCGTTCACTGAATTTCTGGAATAAATCATTGATCACACAGCTGTCGGCGAATAACAGATAGCTTTAATGATAACGCTTTCACTGAGGTCCTAAGAGGCGGTTACAGGACTAATGAGTAATATCCGCTTGTTCATGCAGTCGCCGTGCAGTGTGTAGATGGTTTTATTTCATCCCCAATATAGAGGATACATAGGCACTTACTGGTTTTCAAACCCAGTTTCTTGTAACGCCAGGAGGCAGATAAACTAACTGCTCGGCCAATAGCTCCTATTTGTCAGTGAATGTCAGGAATTAATCATGGTGCACATTAAGGTTAGTGAATGTCAAGATAAAATAATGGTGCAAAATAATGTTAGTGAATGTCAGTAGTGCATCATGGTGCACATCAAGGTTAGTAAATGTCTGGAGTGTGTAATGGAGCACATCAACGTGAGTGAATGTCTGGAGTGTAATATGGTGCACTAAAATGTTAGTTAATGTCAGGGACGTATTATGGTGCACATCAAGGTGAGTGAAAGTCTGGAGTGTATAATTGTGGACATTAAGGTGAGTGAATGTCTGGAGTGTATCATGGTGCACATCAAGGCGAGTAAAAGTCTGGAGTGTATCATTGTGCACATTAAGGTGAGTGAATGTCTGGAGTGTATCATGGTGCACATTAAGGTAAGTGAATGTCAGGGGTGAATCATGGTACACATTAAGGTGAGTGAATGTCAGGAGTGTACCAGTCTGCACATTAAGGTTAGTGAATGTCAGAAGTGTACCATTGGGCATATTAAGGTCACATTGTGACAACCGTCAAGTTTGCAAAATGTCAGTAAACTCCGACTCATAGTTTTCTCATCAGATCGTTGAAAACATGGCTAATGTGATACGGAATACGTCCAGAGTTGATCAGCGAGCGGTGATTCTGTTTCTAACAGCTAAAGGATGTCGACCAGTTGACATTCATAGCAGAATGAAGGCAGTATATCGGGACAAACGAAGACAACAGCGAAGAATTGGACAACGATGTTTAAAGAAGGACGTTAGTTAACGAAAGATATTCCGAGAAGAGGTCAGGCGTATGTTGTTGCGTTAACTTACGTCCTTCTTTAAACATCGTTGTCCAGTTCTTTACTGTTACCATTAACACACTTTTATCAGAATAAACTGCCTGCATTCTGCGATGGATATCAACTGGTCGACATCCTTCAGCTGTTAGAAAACGAATCGCAGCTTGCTGATCAACTCTGGACGGATTCCGTATAACATCCGTCATGTTTTCAACGGTCTGCTGAGAAAACTATGAGTCGGAGTATAATGAAATCTTTCAAAGTTGATGGTTGGTATGTGATGTTTACACCAGATGTGACGTCATCATGCTCATCGTACGCATGTTCACTTATTGCAGTTTGGTCCGGTTTCAATTTGAACACGCCTCGTAGTTCTCCATTATTGCTTTGATATCTAAATATGTTTTCCAGCAAAACTCAGATTACATGTATCTTTGGGAATGTTTTCTGGGAAGGGTTGATCGCAGGTATCTTCTAAGCATGTTATAGTCTGAGAGATGTGACCATTTACATAATAAGGCTCTATTGCCTTTGGAGATGAAACCTGGGTGTGATACATTCAATGCCAAGGCCTAGAATGAGATTATAAT
Organism: Ariolimax columbianus; assembly: GCA_036924085.1. NCBI lineage: Eukaryota > Metazoa > Mollusca > Gastropoda > Stylommatophora > Arionidae > Ariolimax > Ariolimax columbianus. Next base: position 52,716,056 of record JAVGWX010000016.1, read on the forward strand.
GGCTAGCACACGTTGGAGAGCACTGTCAGGTGTGATATGAGCATCAACACTCGTCTTGTGTTTCTTCGTAGCTGAGTATGACTCGTCAGTTCGGAAAAAACAAACTATGTACATGTCAGTGGTATTGACATAAATAAATAAAAATAGCATGGTGTGTAAAACCTACCATAACTGAAATAATATAGCACATAGTCAGCGTCACGTATGAGACACGACGAATTTATGCCTCAGAAATTGAAAGAGAGAAATGTGTAAATTGGACACCAGCTGCAGTGCACGGGACTAACATCTAGAAGCAGTTTCTTACAACCAGCACATACTCTAGAGATTAGCCCTCGGGACACTGCCGCCACAGATGGTGCCCTCGATGAAACTTCGTTAGAAGCCAGTTCCACGTTTTATGCAACATGGAAGACGCTAAATAGACTACAGTTAAGTACATCCCGATGCAGGCAGAGCTTAAAGAGGTGGTGATACAGAGATGATGAGACATGCCACTATAGAACACAAGACGTGATACAGGGATGAACAGACATGCGACTGTAGAACAACACAAGACGTGATACAGGGATGAACAGACATGCGACTGTAGAACAACACAAGACGTGATACAGGGATGAAGAAACATGCGACTGTAGAACAACACAAGACGTGATACAGGGATGAAGAGACATGCGACTGTAGAACAACACAAGACGTGATACAGGGATGAAGAGACATGTGACTGTAGGACAACACAAGACGTGATACAGGGATGATGAGACATGGTACTGTAGGACAACACAAGAGCCAGACCACCTGATGACCTGCCCAAACCAGCTAGTAATATCCAATATGGATGTAATGTTAAAGAGGCAAGTCAACCAAGTCGGCATGGTCAAACATCTGACACATGATCTATACGTAGTACTTAGGACATGGACATATAGTAAGTAACTTGGTTTTATTGTTTGCGAGAGTTCCTACATTTTGCTCAAAATGACTGTTTCTTATTAAACTGCATACCATCTGTTTGGGTATCAATGAGCTCGCCTGTCATAAACGTTAGTCGTCATTAATGCTTAAACTCGTATGTAGTGTTAAAGAAACACTTGGACTTATTTCAAAACAAGACTGCTTATTTCAAAACAAGACTGCAGTCCGAACTAATTAGCGATGTATCGTAAATATGTTGTTCATCATATGTGTGTGTTAGGGAGAAACACATATAAAACGCTTTGCAGTAGATATGAAGGAATCAAGAACATGGTAATATCACTCAATTTCATTTACTCTGCCTTGCTTTTTTTTCACAACAAGGGTCTGCGGGTTCAACTTGCGTTACTGGCATGCACAGGTTGACCCAAATGTAATAGGTACCTGGCATTTTTCCTCTTTCAACTATGTTTCTAACACTTCATCCCGACAACAGTGTCTGTAATAGGACAATCTTTAATTAGCTGGATCCAGTTATTTACAGGGCCTAATCAACTGTTATGGTTTATACATGTGAAGTTGCCGGCTCCATGACAACATTCCAATGAGCGTGTCACAACATGCTGGGAAAGAAATAATGGCTCTTATTTGCGTTAGGAATCATTGACTGAGATTGGAAATACGGGCACACATATAAGACACGAGGACAGCTGTAGTAGATCAAATGCTCCTCTTATTGAATGAAACGAAAATGTAAAGTCTTGATGCACAAAACAGATTTAACAATTATAAAAACAGGATGCAATACCCAATTCAGGAATTAAGTCACAAACACCGAGTTTAATCTTAATTTAAATATCTATTTGTGATGGAGTCTCATAGAGCAGGGATCGACAGCCTTATTCGCGACAGAGGCCAGCGATCATATCAGCGAGTGGATGACTCACGGGCCGGCTATTTTGGTGTTTCAGACGGTCGGGCCTGGGCCTCAATCTACTTGGGTGTGTTGATCGTCCCTGGGACGGGGGCCTCAAGTTAGCTACTTGCGTCTGTTTATAGTCCCTGGGACGGGGGCCTCAAGTTAGCTACCTGCGTCTGTTTATAGTCCCTGAGACGGGGCCCTCAAATTACCTGGGTGTGTTGATCGTCCCTGGGCTGGGGCCTCAAGCTACCTGGGTGTGTTGACTGTCTCTTCGCCGAGGGCCTCAGGTTACCTGCGTGTGTTATAACCAAACCATTTACGCCGACTGGTACACTCAGCTAAATGTTAGAAACATGCGAGCACGCTTATGGCAAGAAGAACACACATCAAAAAGAGATACACACGGGGAACATATTGAACCTTACGAAGAAAGTAAGTCCATCAAACTGAAAATCAATGATTGAAGAACAAGCTAGATAGTGAGTAAACGTGTCAGGCAGCATAGGAGAACTACGTCGATAAAGAGGTTTAAGACGTAGATAAAACTAGGTTAAATAGTTAGTTACGGATATTATACAACATCACTAGAATACACTAAAGAGAAAATACATGACCACTACATAATCAGTGACATATAGGAGACATAAGTTAATACAGAACAAAAGAAGCAGAGGAACTGATTTCTAGAATATTTGTACAGACGTTTCACAAACCAACACAGGGCCTGTTGACTTGATGTAGTCTCTTCTCTTCTACCATGAGGTGCAGAAGTCACCTAGTGTTTTCTTTGTGACGGCTAGTTACAACACTGAGTAGCCGACCCCCATACCAACCCTTGTAGTCGTCTCTCACTTGGTAGGTTACAGTGTCACTATATTCTGTATCCATTTCAGGCCCCAGAGACAGACGGCGCGTATTAATCCAGGCACAATATAATTGATTACACAGACACTACATTAACTAAAGACAGAAAACACGTTTTCTGCAATGAATGTAATCTGATAGACATCCTACAGCTGTTAGAAACAAAATCACCGCTCGTTGATCAGCTCTGGACGGATTCTGTATCACACCCGCCATGTTTTCAACGGTCTGCTGAGGAAACTTTGAGTCAAGGGATATTTATATTCTGCAAACTTGATGGCTGGTATGTGTTGTTTACTTCAGAAGTAACGCCATCATGCGCATCGTACGTATGTTCACTTGGCGCAGCTAGGTCCGGTTTAATTTGAACTCGCCTCGTATTTCGATATTTTGGAGATCTATTTTTTCAGTTCAATATCTTGCACACCAACAAAGCAGAGGACGTCGTATCATATTGGATAGTATTGTGCCCGGGTCAGAGAGATTATATGGGTAGATCTAACAATAACTATCAAGTATTTTAGCATTTCAATTGTTGTTTTTTTTGTAATCAGAACGTACGAAAACATTGGTTAGTCTAAAACAATTAATATCAGTTCAAATATGTTACTATTAGTAAATATGAAAAAATACTATTGCTTTAATACTAATAATCTCACTACCGGCAGATCTAACCAACCCAGCTGTAAATGAGTACCTGCCATGTTTAGGGAAGGAAAAGGCAGCGAGGAAGGGAACTAGCCACCCCACCTCATAAGATGAGGTTTAGTATACTAAAGTCTCTTAACTCTTCATTTCTAGCCAGCGGTTAAGTCTGCTGAAATACTTCCTTTACTACTAATAGTAATAGAATTATAGCGTAGCATGTAACTTAACTTAACTCACCTTAACGGACAAAATTAAAATTAAAAATCCACCCAAGTTATTTGTACCTTTTCCCAGGTGGTTTCCCAGCTATTGGTGGCACCTAACTGGCTGTGGGTCTACCTAGCTCTAGTGTTTGAGCTAAGTTAAGATGACTCACACATATATAAAAACCGGGATCAAGATGCTGAGCAGCGCATGGGCTGCAATGGTCAGCGACCCATAGCTGACTGCTAGCGTCAGACCAGCGAAACAGAGCTGCCAAGACCCTTCTACACCTCCACGCGGTGATCCTGGATAACAGGCTGCAACAGGACAGACTGGCTAATGAGAAGGGATTTAAGAGGGAATACTAACCAGGTACTAAAAAATGCTTGCTGAAGTCGGATGTGTTGGACCGAAAGGTGCAAATATCGCAGTCAAGCTGTAAACTACGACACAACGCATTCCTTTCTCTGGACTACATTATGCTACTTAAGCCCTTTTAGGGTTTGGTAGTGGGAGATTGAGAACGAACGAAGCCAAGCCAAGCCATATATAAAAATCACGTCCAAGAAACTATTTATATAAACTCTGTAGAGTCTTCTAAACCAGTATAAAAAAGTTAAGTTAAGTTATATATAGTAAGAATACGACTAATTATTGAATACATTATAAACATTCCAGTTATATATTTAACAATTTAGAGAACTCAAAAAATATCTTACTTCCAACAATGTAAAAAAGTGAGCAACAATATAAACACCGTCCCTGAAATCATATTAATAGCAAAAAAATTAAGATAAACAAATAATAACGATAATTACAAATGTAATAATTGCCAAAACAATAAAAAGGTTAACTGTAAAAAATGTTGAGACCAAAATTTATATAACGTGAACAACATTTTGCTTAACAATAAAATATTGAACAATAATAATGTTTAACATAACAACGTTAAGAATAATGTCAACAAAAAAAATGTAAAAGACTACAGTTAAAAAAGGTTAGCATTAATAAAGAAAGGAAAAACAAGTTAGCGATACAAGGAGTGGACGGGAACGTATATAGCTGAAGCTAATACCCTGGCGAAAAATCGAGACGTTTGGCGGGAACTGGTTCGACAAACTCCAATAACAGTGCCTCAACGACCTTCTAGGTTACAAGGCTAATGACGATAATGATGAATATAAGGTTAAACTATACAATGCTAAAAAACAATGGTGTATACAATAAAAAGTTAAACAAAAATAACGTTCTCAATGAAAAGTTGAAAAATACTATTGAACGGAAACGTTTACAATAACAACGTTAACAATAGAAATGTTAATAATAAAAACGTCAACAATAGTAGCTTAGACAATATAACAATTTAACATCAATAGCTTAATAATGGCAACGTTAAAAATTCGTTTTACCAATTATATCGCAATTTGCATCACATGATTAAAATCAAATGATTAAACCAAAAACATCACATTTTACATTACAAATAATAGCGCAACCAATAATATAACAATTTATATTACAAATAATAACGATTTCCGAAAATTAAAAAAACACATTTATTTCGTTACCAATAATAACATTGACAATAATAACAATAGTATCGCTACACAAAATACAACAATAAGAAGAAAAAAAAAACGTTGCACATTTATTTCTTAAAATAACTATAAATGATATCATGAATGACCAGCAGTACTTGCAGCACGAACAAGCAGAAATGGTTGTAGAGAAACGAAGCGACTAAATAATACCTGGGTCTAGACATTTGGATAGTTGAATCTGTCACGGGAACCCTGACCCAGGCTGGTCCTTGTCAAGTCCTGGACATTATTATGTGCTTACTGTGTCCTGGTTATTATCATTGCCTGTCCAACTCCTCGGAAACCGGAAGACGCTCTTCAGGGAAAGACGAGATGTGTAGCCGTTGATTTTTAAATAGTGCTCTGAATATCAAGGTTCTGATACACATGAGATAATAGTGAATATGGTACACATATTACGAGATCGTACATAATGAGAAAATGTTGAAAAGGACAGTCAGAAAATGTAGGAGTTCTTAGAGCATTTTTTACATACAATATAGTAATGGCTTTGGGTTGAAGCAAGGATTCTAGCAAAGATGAATGACAGAATCTTGGTGGTGTTTCAAACGTAGTGATCCCGTAGAATGGAACGAGTGACTCAGAAACGAGTAACTTCACTGAGGTAGACGCACAAAGACAAATATTGAAAATGATACGAAAACGAAGATTGGCGTTGGCTGGGATGCAGTATAGAAAATGACAGTTTTCCACAGAAGATATTTGTGGACAAGATACAGAAGGGCGGGTGAGGGGGGGGGGGGGGGGGAGGGGCAACCAAGACTCACTTTTACATCTGAGGCATCCAAAGGTACGGACCTAAGCTGACTGAAGAGAGACGCAGATGACCATTGAAACCAGTCTAAGGACTGATCAAGCAGAGGGTAGGGACACATGGAGAGGCCTAACGAGACAACCTTGCAACCAGTCTAAGGACTGAACAACCAGAGGGTAGTGACACACATAGAGGCATAATCAGACAACCTTGCAACCAGTCTAAGGACTGATCAACCAGAGGGTAGTGACAAATGGAGAGGCCTAATCAGACAACCTTGCAACCAGTCTAAGACTGATCAACCAGAGGGTAGGGACACATGGAGAGGCCTAATGAGACAACCTTGCAACCAGTCTAAGGACTGAACAGCCAGAGGGTAGTGACACACACAGAGGCATAATCAGACAACCTTGCACCCAGTCTAAGGACTGATCAACCAGAGGGTAGTGACACAGGGAGAGGCCTAATCAGACAACCTTGCAATGAGTCAGGACTAACAAACCAGATGATGAGGTCAAATAAAGAGACATGCTCAGACCTTACAACCAGTCTTGAAACTGACCAACTTCTACGTGCTTAGCTTTTAACTAATTATAATTACTGTAAACTATCACCTTACTGGGGTCCGCCACATAGATGCATATGCATGGGGAATATAGGATGCTTGTCTCGACACATAAGAAAAGACCAAACTGTTACTGGAATTACAGAGCCAAACAGAGTTAAGCCCTTAGAGAGTTAAACCGTTACAGAGTCAAACCTTTGCAGAGTCAAACCCTTCCCTAGTCAAACCCTTCCCTAGTCATACCATTATAGAGTCAAACGCTTAGAACGTCACCAAACTCTCAAACTTGTTTTTCCAAACCATTTTACCACGCGTTTCGAGACATGTGATTATTATTGCTCCAATTACTCTCAGAATGAAGTAATAAATTCTGAGCATGGCTTTTTCGGATTTCATTCGTTTCTTCATCTCTTTTGTTTTTTGAGCTGAAGATCCGGTGTGCAGTATTTTACAGTTGCAATGCGATATTCCCAAGACTTCTGATTTGTTTTTCTATCGGGTGTAAAATCATAACCGAACATGCACACTGTGAGTGACTGCACTGTTAGGCTGTCTTTATTCGTCAAACCCTTTCAATCTTTCCTCCAGGAACCTCAGAAAAAGAAATCAATGTGATAGATAGATAGAAAGAAAGATAGATAGATAGATATATTGATAGATGGATAGAGGGGTGGATAGATGGATGGATAGATAGATAGCGGGGTGGATGGATGGATAGATAGATAGAGGAGAGAATTGATGGATAGATAGAGGGGTCGATGGATGGATGGATAGATAGGTAGATAGATGGATAGATAGATAGATAGATAGCTAGATAGATAGATAGATAGATAGATAGATAGATAGATAGATAGATAGATAGATAGATAGATAGATAGATAGATAGATAGATAGATAGAGTAGTGGATGGATGGATGGATGGATAGATAGTTCGCGGGGTGGATGGATGGAAGAACGGACCTATACGGGCGGGCGTACAGAAGGGCAGGCGGGCGGTTGAACGGAGTGACGGCAGGCGGACGGACGGACGGGCAGGTATACAGGCAGGCAGGCTGACAGGCATGCTGACAGGCAGGCAGGCAGACGGACGGACTGATGAAAGGACGAACGGACTGGCTGTCTATCTGTCTGTCTGCCTGGCTGGCTGGCTGACTGACTGATTGATAGACAATATAATTATATATATATATATATATATATATAGTTAGTTAGATATATAGATAGATAGTTAGATAGATAGATAGATAGATAGATAGATAGATAGATAGATAGATAGATAGATAGATAGATAGATAGATAGATAGATAGATAGATAGATAGACATTGGACATATATAGATAAAAGAAAAGAAAGTAGATAGATAGATTTTTTTAAAAATTGGGATGAAATCAGCATAAACATTAGCTGTTCACAGTCTACCTACAAGCCGCCAGACGGTTTAAAGACCATACGTTTATTACTCTTCTATGATTAATCACAAGTGATGTAGAAGCTTCATTTAGCTAGCGCATTCTGGGTTTAGAGCGCCAGTGATTAGTCGCTCGTCAAATCTCTAGTTTGCAGTACCACTTCAGTCTGTGATGGCCATTTTCTCATCATTTCCTGTAAGTGTTTGTACGTTGAACATACCATAGTAGGATATAGTTACAAATTAGAACTTACCATGGGAACATATAGTTACAAATTAGAACTTACCATGGGAACATATAGTTACAAATTAGAACTTACCATGGGAACATATAGTTACAAATTAGAACTTATCCTTAATATCACAGTCGTTAAGGTCACGCGCAAATTCGACAAGACCGGGCTAACGGGGGAGGTAGAAGTAATAGCTCGTTTTAGGTTGCGCTGTGCACGTCAATAAATCAATCCCATGGTGATATCCCTTGTTTGTCTGATGGATTGCTCTTCACTGGAAGGGACAGAATGAGAAAGGAAGAAGTCTAACAGCACGTGGGAATAACGTCAGTCGTGTCAATATATAGACAGACTATGTCCGTCATGTTCCTTCAAACCTACGTCTCGCTCGAGCTAATACCGTCTGACAATAAGACTTTACAGCTGCAAGGAAGCCTATAAAGATAGATTGGCGTTGTTAGCGAAAAGTTACAAAGATATGATTGAAAGTTGATAGATGGAACAAAAAAAGAAAATCGTCACTGTCTCCGACGTAATTGGATATTTGAAATGATGGTTGTGTCAGTTTTGTCGTCACATTGTTTGTCCATTTTTCGTGTCCTCTGTTGTTCTTCTTGGTTGTTGTTGTTGCTTAGATGTTTGCCTCACTAGTTTCTACTGGCGGAGGCGCGCCCATTCCACCCCAGAACTTAGTACATTGGGCGATATCAGGACGCATAAACCAGTGCGTGGATGCATGTGTGCGTCTGTATATACCTATGCTAGGTTTGTGCGGCCTCAGAAGCTAGCCCAACCAAAGTGCAATAGAAGGGCCTCACCATGAGGGCGCGTGTGAAAGTTGTGCAAGAGTGTGACTGTAGGATAGAGTCAAGTGAAACAGAGTGAGGTGATAAGAGAGAGCAGGGGAAGAGTTGCCCCCAGGGTGAGCCTCCCTGTCCGGAGCTGAAACCTCTTGGTTCTTAGTCGACCTGTACTTTCATAGGGTGAACGGCCCTGTGCAGTTCCCAGCTCTGACTTGCACTGGTTGTAGCTTCTTGCATAGCGGTCTTGACTCAAGCAGTTTATTACTCGGCTGCGTTAGGAAGGTGATTAACCGATCTGCGAGTCCAACTTAATTGACTATAACACTACAGCAAAGTAGACACCCAGCCTGTCAAGTGTCATCGATGGTGCTCTAAATAAACCACCTAGCCAAGGCGGGTTTTATGTCATGTCACACAGTCGTCTCTTATGTCATGTCACACGTCGTCTCTTATGCCATGTCACACAGTCGTCTCTTATGTCATGTCACACAGTCGTATCTTATGTCATGTCACACAGTTGTCTCTTATGTCATGTCACACAGTCGTCTCTTATGTCATGTCACACTGTCATCTCTTTTGTCATGTCACACAGTCGTCTCTTAATGTCATGTCACACAGTCGTCTCTTATGTCATGTCACACAATCGTCTCTAATGTCATGTCACACAGTCGTATATTATGTCATGTCACACAGTCGTCTCTTATGTCATGTCACACAGTTGTCTCTTATGTCATGTCACACAGTCGTCTCTTATGTCATGTCACACAGTCGTCTCTTATGTCATGTTACACAGTCGTCTCTTATGACATATTTTCTGTGGGGCAGTGGACAAATTCTTGTCCTATGTCATATATAAAGACCCTGGTGTAGCACTCGGACCGTTCTGTTGTTTGTCCGAGTAAAACCGATCTCCACATACGTACGTGACCATGGTTTGGTGTTTGTGTAGGTTGATTTAAGCCCCTTTCACTTGCGTGAAACATCCATATTTGTCGGCCTCATACCGGATTATCTGCGTGTGTTTGGGTTATGTGGGCACCCATCAGAATCCCTGTATGTTAACGTGTTATGTGTGTCTCACATCAAGTACTCCATATGATGTTATGTGGAGCCACCATAAAGCCCTTTATATGTTAATGTTTTATTCGGGTCTCATTTCAGACCTTATATATGTTAGTATAATACGTTATGTGGGTCTTATATCAGATACTTTATATATTAATGTATCATATGGGTGTCACACTAGACACTCTATATGTTAATGTGTTATGTGGGTGTCACACTAGACACTCTATATGTTAATGTGCTATGTGGGTGTCACATCAGACACTCAATATGTTAATGTGCTATGTGGGTATCCCACCAGACACTATATATGTTAATGGAGAAGCGCAGTCAAAGCGAGTGTAGCTACCGGCGAAGACGACCGTGTTGTGAAAGTCCAGAGCAGACGCGAGAGCCGGAAAACCCGAACAGCGGGAACACCATCCCCTTCAACAAATCTCGTGTGCCCGATATGTTGCAGATGTTTTCGTGCCCACATTGGCCTGTTCATCCACATGCGTACCCACACCCAACAAGGAAATTTCTGACAAGGATGATGTCGGCGGTCTTCATCGACAACGATGGACAGCTATTATTATTATTATTTTGTGGGTGTCCCACCAGACACTGTATATGCTAATGTGTTATGTGGGTTTCTTACCAGCCACTTTATATATTAATGTGTTCTGTGGGTGTCCCACTAGACACTATATATGCTAATGTCTTATGTGGGTGTCTAACCAGCAACTTTATATGCTAAAGTGCTATGTGGGTGTCCCACCAGACACTCTATCTGTTAATGTGTTATGTGGGTGTCCTACCAGACACTCTATATGTTAATGTGTTATGTGGGTGTCACACCAGACTTTATGTGGCTTTATGTCTGACACTCTACAGATATTGATGTTGTGTGGACTTTATATCCGACATTATTCAGAGGTTGATGTTATATGCCTTTCATTCTGTCACTCTACAGATATTGATGTTGTGTGGACTTTATATCCGACATTATTCAGAGGTTGATGTTGTATGCCTTTCATTCTGTCACTCTACAGATATTGATGTTGTGTGGACTTTATATCCGACATTATTCAGAGGTTGATGTTGTATGCCTTTCATTCTGTCACTCTACAGATATTGATGTTGTGTGGACTTTTTATCAGACATTATTCAGAGGTTGATGTTATATGCCTTTCATTCTGTCACTCTACAGATATTGATATTGTTGTTTTTATTTCATATCTTGCAATATACACGTGTTGATTTTGCGTGAACTTCATTTTTCACTCTCTGCGCATGTTGATCAGCGACTCATAGCTGACTGCTAGCGTCAGGGCCAGCGAACCATAGCTGCCAAGACCCTTCTACACCTCCACGCGGTGATCCTGGATAACAGGCTGCAGCAGGGCAGACTGGCTAAGGAAAAGGGATCGAAGAGGGAATGCTAACCCGGTACTCAAAAAATGCTTGCTGAAGTCGGATGTGTTAGACCGAAAGGTGCAAATATCGCAGCCAAGCTGTAAACTACGACACAACGCATTCCGTTCTCTGGACTACATTCCGCTACTGAAGCCTTTTCAGGGTTTGGTAGTGGGAGATTGAGAATGAACGAAGAAGAAGAAGAAGAAGATCTTAAGCGACCTTAATGTCTGAGACTCTACATATGTTGATGCTATGTCGTCCTGATGTCTGTTTCTCTACATTTGTTTGTGTTATTTAGATCAAATTTTCTTGTAATGCGATATTTTCTTTACAACAATCCATTTCTACGTTACTACATATAATTGTAACTTCTTTGGACTGAAATGCTGGAAACTCGCCATTACGCCGTCATATTTATCAATTGACATTTAGATTTCGCCAATAGTTTCTTTATTGCATTGATTTTTAGTAATCTCATAAATGGCCTAAGACCCAGTGTTGTCTTTGTGTATTAATCTTGAAAGACAAGGTAATTTTGTCAGACATTTTCCATCTAACTGTTGCGTGGGTGCTGGTTAGCAAACACGGGCTCGACTATCTGGATTAAATGAACAACGAGAGTTTTTGACAGAGAAATAATAAGTATGGTATTTAAATCAAGGTTGTTTTATACAGGGTCGGGTTAATACGTGACGCAGGCACGGCCAGACCTATCGCTTCCTCGTTCACCTCTCGGTCCATTCATAGCTTAGGTTTTACTAGCACAGCAGAAAGCTGACTCCAAAACACAGTAGTTGACAGAGATTTACCACCGAACTACAGTAGTTGGCAGATAAACTTACACCGAACTACAGTAGTTAGCAGAGATATTTACTACCGAGCTACAGTAGTTGACAGAGACATTTACTACCGAACTACAGTAGTTGGCAGATACACTTACTACCGAACTTCAATAGTTGGCAGAGATATTTACTACCGAACTACAGTAGTTGGCAGAGACATTTACTACCGAACTACAGTAGTTGGCAGAGATATTTACTATCGAACTACAGTAGTTGGAAGACATTTACTACCAAATTACAGTAGTTGACAGAGATTTACTACCGAACTACAGTAGTTGACAGACATTTACTACCGAACTACAGTAGTTGACAGATATTTACTTCCGAACTACAGTAGTTGACAGAGATTTACTACCGAACTACAGTAGTTGACAGACATTTACTACCGAACTACAGTAGATGACAGAGATATCTACTACCGAACTACAGTAGTTGACAGAGATATTTACTACCGAACTACAGTAGTTGACAGATATATTTACTACCGAACTACAGTAGTTGACAGACATTTACTACCAAACTACAGTAGTTGACAGACATTTACTACCAAACTACAATAGATGGCAGATACATTTACTACCAAACTACAGTAGTTGACAGACATTTACTACCAAACTACAGTAGATAGCAGATACATTTACTACCGAACTACAGTAGTTGACAGAAATATTTACTACCGAACTACAGTAGTTGGCAGAGATATTTACTACCGAACTACAGTAGTTGGCAGAGATATTTACTACCGAACTACAGTAGTTGGCAGAGATATTTACAACCGAACTACAGTAGTTGGCAGAGATATTTACTACCAAACTACAGTAGTTGGCAGATATATTTACTACCGAACTACAGTAGTTGGCAGAGATATTTACTATCGAACTACAGCAGTTGGCAGAGATATTTACTACCGAACTACATCTGGTTGATGTTTTGTCACAGCGACGGTCTGTCACATTGACTGACAAACATCTTTTGTGAAATTGACTGATACACATCTTTGATTTCTGTTTTTGTCATATTGACTGTCAAGCATCTTTAGTTTCTTGTTTTACTACATTGCAGTTTTGTCATTTTGGCAGACAAACGGAGAGAATTATGAGCATTTTGTTTTCTGATAATACACTACTAGACAAAGACAAAGGCCGCCGTCCATCGAGGACAATGATGGCATAATTAATTTTGCTAGCGTTATATTTAGTAAAGATTAACTGCGCTACTTTTTATCCTCACTTTTTCGTCTCGTGCCGCCCGACCCCAGTGACAAGTCAAGGAGAAGACGACTACGGAGCGACTACGAGATGCAGGTGACTCCGCATCAAGCACCCGTGAAAAAGACGGCGAAGTCCGGAGTCGAACACACACCACCTCATCACGAGGCCGACGGCTTAACCACTTCGCCACGGAATCCCCATACACTACACACACACACACACACACACAATACTACACACATAAACCATACTACAAGTATCATCGAAAATGGTTCAAAGAAGAGACTTCCTTGTACCTGGACGCCCTGATATGAGATCGTAGAAGGGACTTCATAGCACCTGGATGCCCCCATATGTGATCATAGAAGGGACTTTATTGCACCTGGGTGCCCATAAATGTGCTCATAGAAGAGACTTCATTGCACCTGACACGGCCACGGTAGGTCAGTGGTTAGTGCACTGGCTTCCCAATCAGGCGATCAGGGTTCAATCCATAGTTGATGCGAGATTTTTTTTCTGATCACAAAACGGGCCCGGTGGTCGACCCAGCCTCAGACATTGGGTACCAGAAAAATCTGGGAAGTAAAAGCGACCGTTGGTTGCAAAATAATATGGGCTTAACATAATATTTTCTGTGCACCGCATGGCTTGACGGGATGTTTTACTTTTGTTTAAATTGAACATGGCACCCCCGCCCCCCCCCCATATGTGCCAATAGAAATGACTTCATTGCACCGGAACGCCTTCATATGTGAACCTAGTACTGATTTAATTGCACCTGGTTGCCCTCATATATGATGCTAGTACTGATTTCATTGCACCTGGGTGCCCTCATATATGATCCTAGTACTGATTTCATTGCACCTGGGTGCCCTCATATATGATCCTAGTACTGATTTCATTGCACCTGGGTGCCCTCATATATGATCCTAGTACTGATTTGATTGCACTTGGGTGCCTCATATATGATCCTAGTACTGATTTCATTGCACCTGGGCACCCTCATATGTGATCCAAGTACTGACTTCATTACACCTGGTGGCCGTCATATGTGATCCTAGTACTGATTTCATTGCCCCTGGGCGCCCTCATATGTGATCCTAGTACTGATTTCAGTGCACCTGGTGGCCGTCATATGTGCTCATAGGACTGATTTAAGTGCTCCTGGCGCCCCCCCCCTCGCCCACGTATTTGCTCATAGAACTGACTTCATTGCTCCTGGGCGCCTTATATGTGCTCAATCCTTTTCATTGTTGAAAGTGCTGAAGATAACACGAATTCCTAATCTAAAGCCGCGAAATTTGTTGCTGACTTCATCAGGCACCCGTTTACAGCTCGGGAAACTGGAATAAGCTGTCACAACATGAAAGGACTTAGGATATGTTCGGTTATTGTAACTGAGCTAGGCGTTATTCGAATCTGTTACATTGGGATTGTAAGTTGAGCGCACCAACTACTCGACCACCAAACCCTGTTATATCTAGTCTCGTCTCGTCTCGTCGTTCCTGTAATCCTAAAAAAACGTAAAGACATGACATCTCTGCTTCATGAACCATTTAACGCCACTGTCCATCGCCATAACCTAGGCTCCTTCAAGGTTTTGTACGTCCACTTTCGAACATCATCTGTGCAAACCCTTCCTCTCCCTTGCTAGGGACTTCGCTTTTAAGTACACACTCGATCGTATTTCACGCCCCTACCACTGAAGCTTGCGTATTTTGACCACTGATATGAGGTCTTGATAAGGCCCGACAGACTGTAATTGTGTAGCATACGTTGACATTTGGGACACAATCCTTGTTTGTTATTCCAAGGATTCATCTAAAGTATCTTATCTGCATCGCCTGAATTTTTCATTCTAATTCAGCATTCAGTGTCCATGTCTCACACGCTTGGAGGTACATAGATAGGATTAGTGTTTGCATTAGTCTGACCTTAGTTTTAAGCGAGATGTTCTTGTCTTTCCACCAATGATTTCAGTGATGCCAGATTCGTTATTGCTTAATGTGTTATGTGGGTGTCACACTAGACACTCTATATGTTAATGTGCTATGTGGGTGTCACATCAGACACTCAATATGTTAATGTGCTATGTGGGTATCCCACCAGACACTCTATATGTTAGTGGAGAAGCGCAGTCAAAGCGAGTGTAGCTACCGGCGAAGACGACCGTGTTGTGAAAGTCCAGAGCAGACGCGAGAGCCGGAAAACCCGAACAGCGGGAACACCATCCCCTTCTACAAACCTCGTGTGCCCGATATGTTGAAAATGTTTTCGTGCCCACATTGGCCTGTTCATCCACATGCGTACCCACACCCAACAAGGAAATTTCTGACAAGGATGATGTCGGCGGTCTTCATCGACAACGATGGACAGCTATTATTATTATTCTTAGCTATGTTTTGGTCCCATTTGCCCAAACACATATCCCAGATTTTTGAATTGCGCAAACAGCCTCGATGTTTGTCCATCTATATTGATGATGTTATTGAAATCCCTCTTGTTGTTCGTCATTAGAGGTTTTTTTAGGTGTTTATTTACGTGCTAAATTTTCTCGATTTTGTAGTAAGCTTGGTCTTTAGGTTTTGCTTGCCCTTTTTCATTACCAGTCAGGCATCGATATTCTTCTTCTTCGTTCACTCTCAAATAATGGCATCTCTTTCCCTCATAAACTCGGTGCTCATTTTCAGGCTTCCATACAGTTTATCTCGCAATTTGGTTGGTGAGGATCTTGTAGTCACTCTGCTCCTCTCGTGCAGCCGGCAGACTTACAGGACATTTTCCACGGTTTGTTTGTTCTCCCCACATGAGTACATCTATGTGTGTCTTTTTTTTTTTTTTTTTTTAAATTTTTTATTTATCTATTCCCCAAGGCGTGTGTGCGTTACACTGTGGTTTTTATTTTTGCGCCTGACGGCCCAGTGCATCCGACTTCAGCATGCATTTTATGTAAGGGTCTACTTCCTCCTGCATTTTCTAAGGGTTTGCTTCCCCGGGGTAACGGCCGGTGCTGTGATGGGGATCGAACCCAGCACCTTCTGGTTGTGAGCCGTGCCACTTAACCACTAGGCCACGCCGTCCCCTCTATGTGTGTCTAATTTGTAATATATGATTTCATAATTCAATTAACAAGCTCAGGGCCCCAAGAGAGCGATAGTGGTTTCCTCAATTCCTACGTGAAGTCAAAGTAGTGGATATTACTGCAAGAAAATAATTAGATAACCCAGATGTTCAGTTCAGTGTACGCGCCATTTCTATATCGACTGTCGACTTCAATGGATCAATGTAATATATGATTTCATAATTCGCAGATAAGGTCAAGTTAACAAGCTCAGGGCCCCAAGAGAGCGATAGTGGTTTCCTCAATTCCTACGTGAAGTCAAAGTAGTGGATATTACTGATAAGAAAATAATTAGATAACCCAGATGTTCAGTTCAGTGTACGCGCCATTTCTATATCGACTGTCGACTTCAATGGATCAATGTAATATATGATTTCATAATTCGCAGATAAGGTCAAGTTAACAAGCTCAGGGCCCCAAGAGAGCGATAGTGGTTTCCTCAATTCCTACGTGAAGTCAAAGTAGTGGATATTACTGCAAGAAAATAATTAGATAACCCAGATGTTCAGTTCAGTGTACGCGCCATTTCTATATCGACTGTCGACTTCAATGGATCTCCAAGTCCTTTGTTTCTGGCTTTGATAATACAACCTGTCAGGCGTTTTCCTGTCTATCAATCAATTAATAAATAATAAACCTGTCAGCAGAAAGAATGTTGTAGAAAGCAGGCATGCCTATCTGACCTCAGATTGGCACACACCCGGTCAATAACCAGGAGAAAAATTGTTGGAGAAAGTGGCATGTATGTCTGACCTCAGTGTACAGCATCATCGAGTCAATAAAAATGTGAAAGATTGTTTGAGAAAGTGGCATGCATGTCTGACCTCAGTTTACAGCATCACCGAGTCAATAACCAGGAGAAGGATTGTTGGATAAAGTAGGCATGCCTGTATGACCTCAGTTTACAGCATTACCCAGTCAATAAAAATGTGAAAGATTGTTTGAGAAAGTAGGCATGCCTGTCTAACCTCAGTTTACAGCATCACCCAATCAATAGCCCTGTGAAAGATTGTTGGAGAAAGTAGTCGTCCTTGTTTGACCCAGTTTGAATTGTAAAAGGGTATGACAATTTGTCTTTGTGGGATATTCTGCATATATGTCCTTTACATAAATCATGTATAATTCGAATACATATATCTGGTATTCCATAATGATTCAATATTTACCAAATTGTTATCCGGTCTATACTATCAAATACCTTTTCAAAATCTATAAATGTTCTATATTGAAGTGTCTGCCACTCTGTTGTGTGCCTTACAATACTTGTGTGATGTTACGCTCTTTAACTCTGTCATTTTTTCACTCTAACTTTCCTTCGATTAATGTTATACAGCTCTCATTACATTTTTAAAATGTTTTTGTTTCTGCGATATGGCCCAACTCTTCTTTGTATCTACATCTCGGAGACATCATTTATCTTTCTCAATTCATTCTCAGTTGTCCAAGGGTTGTACTATGGTGCATGATAAAGACTCGTTTGTCGAAAAAATTGTTTTTTTACTTTCCAATGTGAAAGTGATCAATAACTTATGTGCAATCCCCTACCATTGAAACGTTTCACTTTGCTGGGATCAATGAAGACATACTTTAATACCACATGTATGACTATGATTGTTCTTTGATTATGGACGTTGTTACTATTTTGGTAAGATATTGATGTAGTCTGTCATGATGCATGTACAGACTTGTGTTGTGTGCAACTAAAATGGCGGGGTGGTAGCGAATTAAAAACCTATTCCATGCAATATTACTAATGTCAGATAGCCAGGAATGTTCGATAGTCTATTTCTCGCTTGAAAAGGATAGTGTTCAATCAACGGTGTCCATGTGTTCCAGTCTACCCAAATGTAAATTGATGCGAGACTTAATGAAAGTATTAGCTGGGAGAACGAGATCTAGTCGCCGTACTTCAGAAAAGATATAGATTTAGTACAATGATATGTGTGAACACTTCATCCCTGACAACAATTCCTCATGAGATTATGATTATGTTTTTCACAGGAACACAAATACTGGTTTAATGCAGGTGTAGACGTATCCACTATGTCACAAAACACACTTGGCTCAAGTGTACAAACGAATCACTTATCATAGATCACAAGTGCTTACACAAACAAGGACGACATTACCTTGTAATACTCCTACATGGCAAGGCCTGAAACAACTAGGCCAAGGGTTCACACTGATCTCTCCTTATCAAATCAATGAAGGTTAGATGGCTCTACTGAGTGCTGCAGAAGATTACTAACTTATGTTACAATTATAGTCAGAGATAATTAAGGTTAAATTATATCACACCGTGTTAGAATACGACCGCCTGATTATAAGACACATCTGACATTCAGAATGATGTGGGTTCAATCGCAGTAACTTGGAAACAAACTTGCAACATAGAAATGGCACTTGAGAGTCATGACGTAAATTGAGAGACATAACTAAAGTCAGCACTTCCTCAGTGTGTCAATAGGTTAAAGAGAGGAAATTGGGACATTTTTAGCGATTACTATTCTGCATTTCAAAACCCATGCCCTCAGATTTCATTTAATATCTCCATAACCCTTGCACGAATCACTAGAACCCATACCCTCAGATTTCATCTAAAAACTCATGCTCTCATCTAATATCTGCAGAAGCCTTTATGTATCCCCAAAATTCATGCCCTCAGTATTAATCTAAAATCTCCAGAACCCGTGCACCTATAACCAAAACTCATGCCGTCAGATTGCATCGAATATCTCTAGAACCCGTGCACGTATCACCAAAACTCATGCCGTCATATTTAATCTAATATCCAAAGAACCCGTGCACGTATTACCAAAACTCATGCCGTGAGATTGCATCTAATATCTCCAGAACCCCTGCACGTATCGCCATGAATGTGTTTATAGTGGTTTACACTTCCACGACATTAGGGTTGTATCACTCATAATAGAGCAGATACTGTCATTTTCTTAAACTAACAAGTTTCTTTGATCTTTGGCGGCGAAATAATTATTTTACCCAACAAAAGATGTAATGGACATTAATTGAACAATCTGCTCTCTTTTGAGGAGTCATGGGCGTATCTTCAATTCCCATTACAAAAATTCAAAAACGTCAGTACCGAAAAATACGTTGTAATTGCTTCTTGTTCAAGTATTTTAAAAAAAAAATGCTCATTGCGACGAAAATGTATCGCAAATGTCTCGTGGGTAGACCCAGCATCTTAATTAAACAGAAGTAAAATAATTTGTTCACATGTATAAACAGCTTACGGAACGGAAAATAATAATTTATATTCAGTTCTGACATCAATCTTCTTGTTGAATGCAGTCGTCCTGAAAAAGACCAATTTTCAAAGGTGATGATCAACTTTGACACGAAACTGTATTCAGTATCACACATTCTCTTGTAGGTCAACTTATTGTTCGGATGTACCTGGTTGTTGTTGAGTTCCCACAATATTCAGTCAGTCAAGTCTAACAAATTGGTGACTGGTCTTGGTTGTATGAAACGGAAACCATCATTTTTTTAAAAAGTTCTCAACCTCATGGTTAAACATGGTCCTCACATATAGCCGAATAATCCTTGTCTATATTTCAGAGGGTGACCTATGTATGTTATTTGACATCGCACAGTTTGAATCTAATATTTTCAGCTGCCACGTTTCCTTTAACTTTTCCAACACTATTTCTATTGGGTTTAGGGAACAATGGTACGGTGACAGTCTCAAACACATATGTCCATGCTCCATTTTTATTTTGTCTATATGAAATATCTTTGTTTTTTTGTGTGTCTGCTTAGCAAGGGAAACTCATTCAGGTTTTAGATATACTTCGTGAGATGGTATGTGTTCCTTCTTGAGCCATAATTTTTTGGCGTCTTTTATACTCGATGATAGAAGGACTTTCCTCGTAAGACACTGTGTTGTGGTGTGATGCGTTGCCCATTGCAATACAAGTAGGTCTCTCTTAGAAAAGGTGAACATATTTCTTAATCTACTCTCTAAATATATGGTCATTCATCTCTGTGTGGTAGACTTCATTGTCTGTCGACTTTAAATTAAAAACTGGATCAAGATGCTGAGCAGCGCATGAGCTGCAGTGGTCAGCGACCCATAGCTGACTGCTAGCGTCAGGGCCAGCGAACCAGCGCTGCCATGACCCTTCTACACCTCCACGCGGTGATCCTGGATAACAGGCTGCAGCAGGGCAGACTGGCTAAGGAGAAGGAATCGAAGAGGGAATGCTAACCCGGTACTCAAAAAAATGTTTGCTGAAGTCGGATGTGTTGGACCGAAAGGTGCAAATATCGCAAGCCAAGCTGTAAACTACGACACAACGCATTCCGTTCTCTGGACTATATTCTACTACTTAAGTCCTTTCAGGGTTTGGTAGCGGGAGATTGAGAACGATCGAAGAAGAAGAAGAAGAAGAAGAAGAAGAAGAATTAAAATCGAGTTAAGTACTATTCACCAGCACGTTATGCTGTGTCGTCTCAGACAAATTGTCAATTTCTTCAGTGTCACGCTTTCTTTCCAATCAAACATTCTATAAATTTATCTTCTAATAACGTCTGTGTTAAAATGATACACAATTTACTTTCTTCCCTCTTTTCTAGGCTTCTTGGAATATGAACTTCCAGAGTCTTGAAGTCGATGATGTAATGATCGATTACTTAAACCTGTAGCGTGGATTGATATATTTGCAGGTTCCTATGCATCGGTAAAGACTACCTCACACAAATATTCTCTACACAAATATTGATTAATCTTAATTGCGATGTTGGGAAGTTTTACGAATTTGACTTACTTTAATTGTTCACCCAGATACAATTGTATGTACAACGCCTATGTAATAAAAACAATTTCTTGTAATGATCTACGCGGAACTCAGGGAGTTACTATCTATCTGTTGAATATGAGTACTATTGTCTGTAAGTCGAGCAAAAATCTAAAAACAATACAAAACATGTGCAAATTCATGTTTTCAAGATTGCACACCAAATGAATAATTCTAAGATACTGTAAACAATTGTAATTTCTATCCTGCTTATGTACCCTGGCTTTTGGTGTATCGCAAAGAAGCACAAATAACAATCAACTGCTTCCTGCCGCAAACATTTGTTAAGCCATTGTCATGGTGACTAGCATTTTCAATTACTAATTTAATCCATTTCTGTGGAATTAATGATGTGCTATATATTTTTAATGCAGGAACATTTATAGTAAGTGTTTCAACCGTTTAAATTAATTGATATCGTTGCGGATACGAGCCAACGTTATTTACGACAAGCTCATCTAAAAGATCACATTGCCTTCAGTTTCGCTGCTCTGCCTAGAGTTTTACATCATTTTGTTAATACTACTGAATGGATAGGACACCGGTATGGCAATCAAGTGGTTGTAGGTTCAATTCCGATAACATCAAAAACAAAAAGCAAAACTGTTACACGACATTTTTTTCCGTTGCTGGGGTAGTCAAGGGGTGTTAAAGGCTGTCGCCCCGTCGTGTGCTGGCTATGTTTGTTTATTTCACCCCCAACAGAAAAACAACATATGCCATACTGGGGATTCAACCCGCTGTCCTCGACAGGCAGGCCTCGAAACCATTCGGCCACACGCTCCTTAGGGAAAACTGAAAGAAAGAAAAACAACTGATAATCGAAAACAGTAATACTTCTGTGTCCTGATCAAAGTGGCATCGACCCACTTCATAACCGGTGAACTAGTAGGTCTATTCACAAAGTTAATATTACACTGCGCTAGATAGAATGTCAAAATCACTGCTCAGTATTATAGAACATTTCTTGTTGTTAAGTGACATCAAATCGTGAAAAATATTTCTGGTTTAATGGTATTCGAAATTTCTGGTAAGGTAATTGTTGAAAATTATGTTCGACATTTATCGCTTAATAAAGGCTTTTAAAAATGGTGTTCGACATATCTGATTTGGTAATGACTAAATGTCATTACACGTCTGAACGAATGCTAAATACGCGACCAGTGGAAAACGTCAAAAACCATCCTATACCATAAAAAGGGGGAACAAGGAAAACCTGGCATTTCATCGACCGATCTGTCTGCTCTACTCCTTTTATAAACTCTTTTCCAGAATGATCGTCAAACGCATAGAGACGCTTCTAGATGGGAACCAGCCACGAGAGCAAGAGCGTTTCAAGAAAGACTTCTCAACCACTGACCACCACCACACAATCAATCAATTAATGGAGAAGGTGCGTAAAGTACAGATGTCTTTATGCCTTGTGTTCAGGGATTATGAGAAGGCTTTCTAAAGCATCGAAATAACTGCAGTGCTAAATGCCCTGATAAATATCACCTTATTCTATAGACCGATCACCATACCGATACAACATGGCGTCTGACAGGGTGATACAATCTCCCTAGCGCTTTTTACAACAACCTTATAGAAGGTCTTTAATAACATGGACTAGGATGATACGGGCATAAACATAAGCAGGGAAAATTCGTACTCGTCTGAGGTTCGTTTATAAAATGGTCATCCTCAGCGACGACGTCAAAGAAGAAAAGAAAAGCATGACGGAGCTCAACAGAGCAAGCGTTGCAGTTGGCCTACAATTCGATAGAAAGAAATCCAGTTCATGCTCAACACATTCTGCCCAAAATTAGATATGCGCCTTGAAATAAGTCCTGTAGAAAACTTAAATTAATATATCTACTTGGTCCAGGAGATCATGAACTCTCATTTAATAAATCGGAAGATTTCACAAAGATTAACAGAGGGGTGGCTCAGTTTCAACTTTATTAAATCCATACTGCAACAAATACGAAACTATAACGCTAGGGCTCATACATTCAACAGTGTAGTTATCCCAGCCATGGTATAAGACTGCGAGGTCTGGAACTTAAGGAAATCTGATGCAGATAGACTACGCGTTGCTCAACTAGCGATGTAGCGAAGAACATTGAAGATCCACAACTCAGAGATCAAACGTCGAACTTCTTTCTCTGACATCATAGATGTTACGAAAATACAGATGAGCCGGCCATGTGGTTCACATGTCAAATAACAAATGGACACGTAAAGTGAAGTCACGCTAAACCTAAAGCTTTGGCCGCCCTCGCGGGCGACCCTGGATGAAGTGGAGATAATGGAGGCCCTGGTCCCAACATGGTAAACCAAGGCAAAAGAGCGAAATGATTTTACTCAACATTTGACTCCCTGGCATCAGACACGCGTGCTTGATTGAATTCCAAGGTTTTGAGTTTGTTGGATTGAGTAATAACTAAAAGTTGTTTGGCATTTCTGGTTAGGTAATGACTCAAAATTGTGTTCTGCATTTTTGGTTGAGTAATGACTAACAATTGTGTTCGGCATTTCTGGTTGAGTAATGACTAACAAATGTGTTCAGTATTTTTGGTTGAGTAATGACTAACAATTGTGTTCAGAATTTCTGGTTGAGTAATGACTAACAATTGTATTCAGAATTTCTGGTTGAGTAATGACTAACAATTGTGTTCAGAATTTCTGGTTGAGTAATGACTAACAATTGTGTTCGGTATCTCTTGTTATATATTGACTTATACTAGATAAATGAAGATTTAGTTGGTTTTAGACTTAACAGAGCGGACACAGACCACATTTTCACTTCCAGGAAAATTATAGGAGAATCTGTGGACTCGCAATCCCAACCTGTGATCAACTTAATTGACTTTCAAAGAGCATGCGATAGTCGGCAGTGTCCAACACTTAAGAAAATTCTCAACAATTATGGCTTCCGACCAAAATATATAAATATCATAAAACCTTTGTTCGAACGGCTGAAGGCAAACTGAATGGTTTCACTTAAAAACCAGAGTGAAACATGGCTGCATTATGTGGCCTATGATATTTGACATATCTGTAGATTGAGTTATGAAAAATTATGCAACCCACACAAAATTAGGCATAACATGAACAGATGATAAAACTCTAGAGGATCAATATTTGGCAGATGACTTGGCACTACTGTCTAACTTTGTATGACGCATGGGAGAAGATAGATTTATTAGGACACATGTCAGAACACAAGTCAATGGCGCACTGACAACAGTTACGAATTTTACAAACAAAGCTCTTGATGTAAAGCTGAATGGAGAAACGTTACAGAAGATTGAAAGTTTCGTTTTGGAAGTAAAATAATGCAGAATGGAAATGCAATAAAAAACATTTTCCACTCGAATTGCTTTATCTTCATGCGTCTTTAACCAGCTGACAAACATTCGGACATAAATTTCATTGAACTAACACACACAGCTCACGATGTTTAACTCTAAAACAATATTAGTATTAGTGAAAGCTAGAAAACGACAAAGATGCAAGAAAATAAACTGAATGCTTTTGAAAATTAATGTCTTAGAAAGCTTTTGCATTTTAACTGGGAAGAACTCAGACAAACAAGCGAATTAGGAAAAAAAAACACCTAACAGCAATATATTTCTGCCATAATAATGAAAAATCGATTGACGTACATCGGGCATGTGTTTATAATGAACGGCAACAAACTCCCATTACATGTAGTTTTGTGGCGTCAGATCGCAGCAGAAAGAGAGAAGGTCAAAAGAGATTCTTCACAGAAATATCGTCAGTGAGGGCTCAACTATGTGTCTAAAGAATATCTTTCTATCTATCTTCAGTCTACGTGTGTCGTTAGACGTCGTGGGGGAGGTGTGACCTCCATTGCTGCATTTATTTTTGGCAGGCGAAAATCCGCTGGTGACTTGCCAGGGCAATCCCAGTATCTGTTACCGAACATTAGGTTGGTTGCCACTGGAATATACGATCGTCTTTTTGGGACTGGTGGGGATGGAAGCGTAAAATAGAACAAGGTAGATATACAGCCTGTTAGGTGCCAGCAATGTCACTCCGCTAGCCACATAACCTAGACCTGATGTTATAGCAACACAGTTCCCATTTTGTGACATATTCTCTGTTGGGCGAGAATCCCTATAATAATTTTAATAGAGTTCTGACTTAAATTTGCATAGACCAGCGACCGTTAAGCCTTCTCTTTTCTGTTTCCAACTGCCAAGGAATTTTTAAACGTAAGCGCTACTTAAAACGGGTGTCCGGTCTCACTATTCATAAATTTGAACCAGATGAGCTACGTAAAAAAATCTTGATCTCCACCATAGATTGAACCCGCGATCTCCAGCACCCGAGGAGAACACCTTACCTCGAGACCACTAGGTCCCATTGAACAGCTTACAATAACTTAAATATATGGCGTCAATATTAAAACTGGAGAACAGTTGTTCCTGCCATATTTGTCTTGTCTGACTTTCAAAGAACATAGACTGACAAAATGGTGTTCGATATTTCCAGATGTTTAATGAAGTTATACAGTTCTAAGTCATACTTAAGAATGGCCCTTGTGGACATTATACAATCTTGGGTTATATTTAGTTTTCTATCCACTTACGCTGTGGAACTCGCTAGTGACCATAAGTCTTATGTCCTCCGCATAATGCGTTGCGTCGGACGTTTGGAGCGCGTGTCTGTGTACAATTACTTTAATGTCATCTATCCACCTTCCTCACTGTTGTTCTCTAGCTTGTATCCAGATCTACCAGCGTTGTAAGCCATCCGTGGATGTTGATGAGGGTGCTTTCGCATTAGATGACCAAACCAACCTAGCTTGTGCCTGAAAATGTATTCGACACAAGCCGTAGTGCCGACCATACCTCGTATGTCGTCCTTCCCTATACTGCCTCTGCTGGTAACACCGACGACCTTCCTCAAACACTTTATTTCCCACGTCCAAACTCATCTATCATGCGCCTTGGGCAAAGGCCGTATTTGACATGGGTGGCACAGATTTAGCATAAAAACTGAATGCTGTTTATCCGCTTCTGCTCTGTTACTACACTAACCATTGGGTGCCTAAGCAGCGTGGACAGTTGATAAGTCGCAGCAGATGCTCTCTAACACAAAGTATCCCTTGTCCTGTCAATCATGCCGTCCGCCGAACAAATTCACTCCCCAAATGCTTGGTCTAGTGAGCCTGTTGAAGAATATTATAATTTACGCCTATGTTAAGTCGCTCAGATACTCTGCTGATCGCAATAGTTTCATTTCGTCTCGTTAATTGGCATATTGTATTTAGCACAGGTTGTGGGCAAAGAGGGATTCGTGCATAGCTCTATATGGGGAACGGAGATGCTCGTCTGGTGAGGCACTAAATTCTGATCATGATGTCGCTTTAGGGCCAGGCACAATACACTGACCAAGCCCACTATCTCTCTTCTATATAGCCTTCCCTAGAAACAGGCTGTCTTAAAGGCAGTCTGGCTGACGAAATGTGGATCGACAGGATCCCTGTAGTAGTGAGTATCACGTCGATTCGTCTTTATGTCCGTGTCATGGGCACTACGTCACACTTAATTCTTCCAGTACTCAGCGACGTGGATTGCCCTGTGACTGGCACTCAGCAGGTCATCCATGCTAAAATTCTCCGGGAGGTTTGGGCAGATCATCAGATGTCCCTGGTCTTGTGTTACTCCACAATCGCATGTTTCATTATCCCTATATCCCCATCTTTTCAGGCTTTTCCTGCATCGTGATACACCAGTTCGAAGTCTATTTAGTGACTTTCATGTTGGGTAGGGTAGGTGATGTCCAGGCGCAGGTTCCTTCCGTAACTCGATCAAGGGGACCTGTGTCAGCTGTTTCCAACTTTCGATGTGTCCTTTTCCTTGACTAGTCTGTGGTGGCTGGGTTGACTGTAAGAAACGTAGTCTTGACTTCAGTCTTACACGCTACATCTGCTTTCCGAACATAGAGTGTCTAGGGTCATTTACCTGTTTCTCTCTTTCAATCTCTGCCCTGACAGTTCTTCGTATCTGTTGGCGCTATATCGATTACGTGGTATATTTTTTCAGTTGGTGTAGGTTTTAGGCATCCAGTAACTATACGACCTGTTCCATTTATTTCTGTATCGATATGTTTGACATGTGCAGTTCTTCCAGAGAGGCGCAACGTACTCAGCTACAGAGAAAAACATTGCGAGCGCTGATGTTCTGAGAACATCTGGATTTCTTCCCCATGTTGTGCCACGTAGATGAAGCTAAACATAGCACAACAGCTTAGAGAGCCACTGTACACCTTCGCCAGAACACTCGTGCTGTGAAAAAATCTGCTAGAACCCGCTAAATAACGCTCTTTTCAGGGCAAACAGCAAATGATAAAGAACACCACCGTCTCAAACCAGGAGCGATATATATTAGTCGTTCTTGCGTTACCATTATGTATATTTGATACCATAACAAATTGTTATATAAAGTTTCTCGGTGCTTGATTGACATTAGTCTATGGTCTGTAACACTCCATAATGGGTAGTGACATTACGCAATACTGTCTGACATTTTAGGATGGTTGATGACATAACGTAATGGTCTGTGACATTTCAGGAATTGTTGGTGACATATCGTAATAGTCTATGCCATATCAGGATGGTAGTGAGATAACGCAATGCTCTGTGATATTTCAGGATGGTTGGTGACATAACGTATTGGTCTGTGACATTTGAGGATGGTAGTGACATAACGCAATAATCTGTGACATTTCAGGATGGTTTGTGATATAACACAATGCTCAGTGACATTTCAGGATGGTTGGTGACATTACGCAATGCTCAGTGACATTTCAGGATGGCGGTACCATTACGCAATGATCAGTGACATTTCAGGATGGCGGTACCATTGCGTTATGTTCTGTGACATTTCAGAATGATTGTACCATTACGTTATGTTCTGTGACATTTCAGAATGATTGTACCATTACGTTATGTTCTGTGATATTTCAAAATGATTGTACCATTACGCAATGTTCAGTGACATTTCATAATGGTTGTGGCATTACGTAATGTTCTATACCATTTCGGGATGGTTTGTGACGTTATGCAATGTTCTGTGACATTTAGGTCGCTTTTGCTGTAAGCTATGGCACTAGCCTCTCAAAGCATTGGACCGAAACTGTGGGCTATCTAATCCAGCAAGTTTGAAACGACTGCTGGTATTTCTGCAAATAAGGCCGGAGCGCCTGCATTCTCAGTTACCTGCAGTCGTTTCTTCTTCTTCTTCTTCTTCTTCGTCTTCTTCTTCTTCTTCTTCGTACGTTGTCAGACGTCAACCTGTATTTTTTCGAAAAAAGCAGCGGTCATCCTGAGGCTGTCGACATTGCCATAGAGCCTGTCTCGTTTCGACTGGTAGCCTTGTCACTGGTTCAAGGAAGCTCCAGACCAGAGAGTGAGGTTGATGAGAAGCGCAGTTTCTTTCTCACTATAGTCCAAATACAGCGCAAATTTCACCTTTTAAGACAAAACCGTCTAAATGGTGTGGCCATCATGTCGTGTGATGGGCAACCAACATTTCTTCTCTCAGTTTTCCATCCAAATCATATTTGATTCCATCAAGCGTTATCCTGGTCAGGACTTTCTCACGTTATGTCAGCAGTGAAACTCCTTGTCAGGGTATACATCATTTTCTTTGTTAACTGAATTAGGTGTCTCTCTTTCCACTTGAAATAGGTGTCCCTCTTTCCAAGCGAATTAGGTGTTTCTATTTTCACGCAAATTAGCTGTCCCTCTTTGAATTATTTGGTAATATCCTCTTGTTTGCATACCTTCTCAGGAAACTGTGGAGATTGTAATGTCCGTTTTGATGCCTACTGCCGTATTCAAACATATCGTCTAACTTAACACTTCTTGAATATTTTGAGTGTCAGTATGATCTCTGCTTATGTTGGTGGATTTACATTTATATTTTTTCCGTTTTTGGTTTTTGTATAGTTTGGGCTATTGACAGATGTATGTTACAGGCTTCATTAAAAGGTTGTAGCCATGAGTCTCGCTGTTTCTTTTCGCTTCGGATGATCTGTCATTGTTTGTCTTCTGTCACTGTGTTGTGGTCCTGCTTTATCCTTGAAATTACTCTAGTGATATTATATCAAGTATTCACGTATTTTTGTCTCCTTGTTTTGAAGACTTTAAAGTTTTTTCAGAAAATACTATTTGCGTATTATCTCCTATTCTGCTTGATACTATTTTTCTTTCTCATCTAGTACAGAGTATTATGTAAACATTCTAGTTTCTTTTTGTTTCTCATCTAGTACAGAGTATTATGTAAACATTCCAGTTTCTTTTTGTTTCTCATCTAGTACAGAGTATTATGTAAACATTCTAGTTTCTTTTTGTTTCTCAGATGCACCGATATTTGTTCTTTATTGCACATTTTTCTCCTACTAAGTTCCAAGTGTTTAATGTTACCATTCCACGTGCTGTTTGTTTCTGTTTCCAAGCAACTCTTCACGTGTGTTCCGAATTTATTCCTCAAGCAAATATCAGGTGATGTATAAAGACTTTTCTAAGGATTTAAATCTGCTCTTAAGATGTAGTGAAAATGAAGCCTTTGTGTCTTTATTTCGGAGGTTTTGTGTTTTGCATTTATGGCTTGTTTTAACCGTTTTGTCTTTGAAAGCCTTCTTTGTTATTGTCATAGATTGCTCTGTTATAGGGGGTTGTGTATAGGGGACGGAGTGGGCAAGTGGTTAAGTGACGCCGCTTACAACTCGAAGGTGCTGGCTTCGATCCCTTTCACAGCACCGGCCGCTACCTAGGGGAAGCGAACCCTTAGAAAATGCAGGAGGATGCAGACTCATACATAAAATGCATGCCGAAGTTGGATGCACTGGGCTGACAGACGCAAAATAAATACCGTAGTGCAACGCACACCACATCGGGAAATAGATAAATAAGGCGAAAGTAAGAATCCTTTTTTTTGATGTCATATTCGCTAAGAGCAGGCGGTAGTCTGAAACTCCGTCTGCTAATCTCTTTAGCCTCACATCATGTAAGCAGCTTCTGCAATTCTGACCGATTGTGAAATGACAAATTTGGTTTTCCGTATTCACATCTGATGAACACCAGGTGGCCTTACGTAATCTTATATGTTGAAATATGAAGCAGCCAATAACCAAATTATTAAAATCACAGAAGTTAAAAAGGTTGTTCCCTTTTCCAGTTGTTTCCCCTTGCACTTTTTGCTCATAATCAACTCATAATTCATTTTGTCTGTTTCAACATTTGGATTTAGATCTTCGATGAGTATCTTATGCCCCATCGTTGGGCTTTGTCCAGCGTTCCTTCTAGCATATCAAATAATCCTTGCACAACATTTTTTCTTACACTGTATGTTTGTGACGTTTCCAACATTTTGATTGAAATACTACTATTTATCTGTGTGATATTGGTTTCCATTTTATAAGTGGCTTTCTTGCTTCTGTCGACATCATGAAGGTGGTCTCTTTTGTGTTACTCACTATATGATGTGCTTCTGCTGTGCGTAGTTGCAGGTTCGCTGCGCCGTTCAATCTTAAATCTGTTAACCCAGGAGATACTCAGGGTGGGTTAAAAAAATATCCGACCTTAATTTTTTTTCCCTCGGAAACAAATGAACAATAGGTGTTCTCTTTCACAAGGAGGTATAGGGGGCCGTCATGCACATGAGTTACATTTGTCCTGCCCGGAGTTTACGTCAGCCGCTGACAGTCAGCCTTTCAGTATTGAGTGTAGTTAGGACCCGTCAGCCGCTGACAGTCAGCCTCTCAGTATTGAGTGTAGTTAGGACCCGTCAGCCGCTGAGTCAGCCTTTCAGTATTGAGTGTAGTTAGGACCCGTCAGCCGCTGACAGTCAGCCTTTCAGTATTGAGTGTAGTTAGGACCCGTCAGCCGCTGACAGTCAGCCTCTCAGTATTGAGTGTAGTTAGGACCCGTCAGCCGCTGAGTCAGCCTTTCAGTATTGAGTGTAGTTAGGACCCGTCAGCCGCTGACAGTCAGCCTTTCAGTATTGAGTGTAGTTAGGACCCGTCAGCCGCTGACAGTCAGCATTTCAGTATCGAGTGTAGTTAGGACCCGTCAGCCGCTGAGTCAGCCTTTCAGTATTGAGTGTAGTTAGGACACATCAGCCACTGACAGTCAGCCTTTCACTATTAAGTGTAGCTAGGACCCATCAGCCGCTGCCAGTCAGCCTTTCAGTATTGAGTGTAGTTAGGACTTTAGGTTTTCATTCCCCAGGTGCGCAGCAATGTCAAAGTCACGTTGACCGTTTTCTTTGACTCCCTTGCGGATGTGCGTCACGAGCACGCGCCACAAGGTCAAAACATCACCAAAGAGTATTACCTGGAGGTCATCCGACGGCTTCTTGTGCTGTTGGACGCGAAGGAAGGATATGTGGACAACGGGAACTAGGCAGCTCCATAATGACGACAACACACCCGCCCATTTTTCGCATCTGATTTAGACTTTCTTGGCTAAACACAACATGTCTCTGGTTCGCCAGGCTTCTTATTCTTACGATATGGCTCCTTGTGATTTATGCCTGTTTCCCAAGCTGACATTCCCGCTGTAGTCGACCCGACTTGAGACAAGAGAAGACAGAATGCCATGACCCAGCTGTAATCCGCTGCCAAAGACACCTTCCTGAAATGATTCCAAAAATGACGGGACTGCTGGGAGAAGTGGATGGAGTCCCAAGGAGAGCTGGGAGAAGTGTGTGGAGTCCCAAGGAGAGCTGGGAGAAGTGTGTGGAGTCCCAAGGAGAGCTGGGAGAAGTGGATGGAGTCCCAAGGAGAGCTGGGAGAAGTGTGTGGAGTCCCAAGGAGAATGCTTTGAAGGGAATTGGGGTTTCAAACCCCTAGATGAATATTTGTATGCATCCGACCCAAAAGCAGAATACATTTTGAACACACCTCATACTTCTAACAATCCATTTCCTCTGCAACTTACGCAGCCATTTCCGTACATAGCTATGAAGCTCAACGCCCATATCCTATGGTTTGCCTTCATCATGAGAAGATTTGTCGGTGACTTGAATTTCATCAGATCGAGTTAAATTCGCCGATTGTGAAGGGTCCTCAATAATCCGGCTAATATTTTGAAAATGTGTAGTGCATTGTGTAATAAAGTTTGTTTTTAGTTCAGAGTTGATATCGTTAACCGAACCCCCAAACCTGGGACATACTTGTGTATTTTTAGTCCAACCTCTTCACTGATGACCTGTTCGAGTTGGTTGAACTTGCCAAGAGCCATATATTTCCACCGCCATAGCTTCCAGTATCGTTCAGGCACGCAAATTGTCACTATCATGATATATCCATCGACCGTGTAATATGTGTTCGTGTCACTGAAGATAACGATTCAGTTGTTATTAAGTACATACTTGCACACACTAAGTGGGGACGTTTTATTTAATAATAAATGCGGTTAAATGCGTCATAGCCGATACATTGTCATCAGGGACGATTGTTTATGTATGTACAGAGACGTGCATGGAATGTGTTCGTTCTTGTGTATTGTTGATAAATGGTATAAGCATGTGTGTATTTTTCATTTGGTTCTTTGTTCGTGTTCAGTCTTCATCATCAATGACTCTAACAAAGGCAGCAGTGAGCTCGAGGTTCTGTACGCCTTTGTTCATGATTTCATGGAAAGACATTGGTCATTTCTCTGGTGTATCAATGTGTTTAAGTATGTAAATGTGTGTCTTTAATATTGTGTGTTGATTTATGAGTGTCTTTAGTATTAACGCGTGTGTTGTGTCTGTTAGTGCGTTGATATTATTAATGTATTTAGTAATACGATGTGTATTGAGTGTATGAGTGTGCATGCTTTTAATTTTAACTGTATTAACGATTTGCAGTTTTACGTGTCAGTGTCCGTCTGTGTGTATAATGTTGGGGTGTTTGATATAGACATGCACGTGCCGTGTGTGAATTATTGCGTTGATCATAGTGTGTAGGTATTTAAAGTATGTACGTATGTTGACATGCAAGAATGCTATACATAAATGACAGACACACACACTCTATCAAGCAAGAAATGTAAACATTATTGACACACAAACACATATTAACAGACACGGATACTACGTATGGATAACTAACAAACATATATACTCAAGCAAAAATATTATAAATAGATAAAACACATACATACTCAAACATACACAGAAACGTGTATGAATGATATACTCAGAAAACATACAAGAATGAAATAAACTTGGAGATAACACACATATACGAGTCCACTGATATAAAGAGGTGACTCACACACACACACACACACGCACGCACGCACGCACGCACACAACACACACACACACACACAAACACACCAGTATGAATGATATTTACAGATAACTCACACACCCCACACACACACACACACACACACACACCTACATACACACACACCGACACACACACACCGACATACGTACGAATGATATATGCAGATGACACACAAAAATACATAAACGTATGAATTCGATACGCATGTAACACGCACACTCAGCCCTTTACACACACGTATGAAAGCTGTAAATAGATTACACACACATACATGTATGAAAGCTGTAAATAGATTACACATACACACATACAAGTATGAAAGCTGTAAATAGATTACACACACACATATATGTATGAAAGCTGTAAAGAGATTAAATACACATATGCACCTATGAAAGCGATAAAGAAATTACACACAGACATACACCTTTGAATGCTACAAAGAAACCACATACACACACAATTACACACACGCGGACACACATTTGCGTATGAATGCACTATAACACATACATGCAAAAATACTATATGCTTTAGAAATACACGCACGCCCATATGCATATTAAGCCATCAAACCTCATACACATACAAGTACAAACATACACAAACACACACACAGACACACACACACACACACACATATACACACACATAAAAAAGCCTGACAAACAGATTAATGATGTTCCTGATTCGTCTCTTCGATCCAACTGAAGCATAAGGCCCCCACAATAGCTGGCTACTTTACAGGAAGCCTGTATCCAAGAATTTACACTGTTTCAATAGCGATGGATTTACATTACTAGGTATCGTCCCAAGCACATTTTTCTATTTTTCTTCAGTTTCGTTTCACATGATTGACAGGCCACAGAGATTATACTTTTATTGGACCCTGTCCCACTCGGTTAGGATATCATATGACGAAGACATAAACATGAATACACCAATTTACACAAATTACACAGAACCGCACACAAACATACACGCACGTACACAAACATGCATGTATACAAAAATACACACACGAGTTGGTTTCTATCAACATATAACCTACCTTTCCTTCACGTCTGCAGACATAATTAATCGGCCATTTTTATTTTTCTGCTAAAACACGTGTAGTTTCCTCTGGTTAATACTCAAAACCACACAAAAACAACGACGGCCTGTGTCAAAACTATCTAGAAGACCACAGGCTATGGCACAGGATTCAGTATGTATATGCGTATAAGCATACCCAGGGCCACATGTTGTTAAATTATAATATCAATATAATCACGTTGTTCAGTAAGTTAGTGACTAACTATAGAGATAACGATGCACGATTAATTATACAGTTATCACCGGATTATCACACGGAGCTCGCAGCACCTACATAACCAGGTGTTCATGATATCAAAGACAATACGGAAGTAAATATCTTTTAGGGTTTATCGCTGCTCGCTGATGTCCCGCGAGGTGGCGCGTGCTCGTGTGATGGCATTGAACTCCTGGGAAACGTAGAGAGATGTCCGGACTGTCATAGAACATAATGGGTACAGCATGCAGTGATGACTTAGCGGCCATTACGGGCTATTAAGAATACTGCGACATGCCATGGAAATTTGGGAAAGTGTCTGTGTTCCTAGACAGACCTTACATAATATAACATAACAGAACATGGGCTTCTCTCTGGTATCACGTACAGAAGATAATAAAATAGTGTTTTCTTATATTTCAAAGTCAATAATGTACTTAAATATCTCATCAGCCATGCCAGGATATGAAGATCGGTCTAGGTTTGAGCCAGGGGTGTCAAACAAACGACTTGCGTACAACATGTCTCCTACAAAAACTCATCTTTAGAACTCAATGAAGGGGATATCACATTCGTTAAAAATACTTTGATAAAGTTGCATGATGGTTTTATTAAATAACGGACGACATTAACAGTTAAAACAATAGAAACAAATTAAAACAAAGACAACAGACCCATTAAATGTGGCATTCCGTTTGAAGGATATACCTTTATTTGCAAGAGTGGCCTCATCTTGTCAAGGCCACAGTGTGACGTGTACGATATATTCAGATTGAGGTAAGTGAAATCCTAGGTTGCACTTGGGATATCTTTAATGTGAGGATATGATATATGCTTGGATTTTGTCAGGAAAACCAGGTTTGAATTTCATCAGGTCAAAGACTCAGTCAAGAGCCTCATCAATCAGTCCAGAGAAATCCAAATAGGCTGTCTTAGTGAAGTGTCCAAGGAGGCGGAGAACAGGGTGTCATGGATGACTCATTCAGAGAAGACAATCAAATAAATACCTGCCTTTGAGACTATAATCGGAGTGGATCTTATATTTCTTCTTCTTCTTCTTTTTCTTCTTCTTCTTCTTCTTCTTCTTCTTCTTCCTCTTCTTCTTCTTCTTTTGCTTATTCTTCTTCTTCGTTGAACGATTTAAAACGTCAACTTGAATATATCTAAAGACAGCAGCGGTTGACTTGAGCTTGTATACCCGTAGAACTTGATGACCAGGAATTGTAATGGTGGTGCCCACTCTGTTCTTCGTAAGTTGGACACCTTTGCAGCAGATGCTCATCACTCATTTAGCCAGTGCCACAGACACATTCTTCTTCTTCTTCTTCACCGTACGCTGTTTACAGCGATATTTACGTTGCACTGTTTTAATTTGTTAGCCTGTGGCTCAGTGCATCCGATTTCAACAGGCGTTTCTGTAGGGTTGCCCTCCTTAGCCTTTGGCTGTCCCCAGCCTAACTGCAAGGCAACAGTTGTTTTTGGTCAGAGTTGTCTCTCTTAGGAAGTTGTCTTGCAGGACTATCGAGTCTTCCCTACTCGTGTCTATAGGGTTTGGCAATGATATGATGGACTATGTACTAGTTTGTACTATCCCGGAAGAGAGGCAGTCCAGGATCGTCACGTCCTGCCAGAAACGTAGCATATGCATGTGAGTGAGGTATCTTTTTGCTCCCTTTATTTTCTTGGCTCATCTGCAGTGATGGTACTCCTAGCATTCACCGCCACCCGGGAGGTTGTCACAATAGGGCAGGAGGTGCAATGTCCGCTGGACTGCATCTCTTCTGAGACACATTCATCTGCATATATCCTATTGCTAGTATGTTGAACATATGGTATATAAGTATGATGTGGCCTGTGCGGTAGTCTACAGATTTGTGCCTGCTCTCCATTGAGCTGGTAATATGCGTCATTTGGTTAATGACCTGTGTGCTGTGCTTCCCACTTGTCCCTGTACCTACACCTGGTAAACCTTTTGGCCTCTTCATAAGTTGTACTTATATCAGGTTGAAGTAGCTATCCACCGTCTCTTGACAGTCTGTCAACTACTTCAATGTCAAAATTATTGCAATAAGTGAAATTCACTGTATCACAATGTATCCGCGGAACAGTTACAGATTATCACTTTTAGTTCATTTGGGGAGGGGGATGGGAGAAGGAGGTGGGGTGGCTCCACAGATGACAGTAACCCCTGATAGTTTGTCTGTGAAGAGTACAACTAATCTATGTGTGTTTTCATCTGTCATTCAAATTTCTGGGTCAGTTTTTCTGCGTCAGTTTTTCTGCGTCGGTTTTCAAAGTCAATGCTCTACTCTTGAGCTGCTTGAAAATGTTCCATTCGTCACTGATAGCTGTCTTTACTGTTCTTTAGACTTAAAAAAATATCCTCCCCCCCCCCATTCTCCGGAGAAATGCATCGACTTATGACTATCGTGACATCATAGCTTTCAGGAGGGAATAACTGATGAGTGACAATTGTAGAAATAATAAAGTTGTACTTTGTATCGATGGATCTGTGCTACCTGATGAGAAATTCGGGTGGAACTTCTCTACTGGACTCTGAAGTAAACTTTCGTTTCTGCCTAATAAATCGAATACAATACCAGTCATTTCATATATTTATGTAGTAAATTACATTCTAAAGAAAATTTGACACGGTGAGTGTTTGCTGACTTATACATTCATTTGGGCTTGATCAACTGTATCTACTTTATCTGTTCTATGGCAGGTCAGTTGCAAACATCTCATTACTTGATCGCAGAAGGGAGATGTTTCTGCGCATTAAGTCTGAGAATAAGCTATTGAAGCTGAAAGGGAAATCACGAGCAAGGGCTGTGACACATAACACATAATCTCTACAGTTCGATCCAGATGGGCGAGGTTTCCTGCTGCCTTGATCACTGGCTGCTTTGTCAGTCATTGACTTTGTATCCAAGATGAAGAAAATACTTTAGAGGGGGAGTACTTTCTGGAATCTGGTAAAAATGCGTTTTTTTCGGTATATTTAATTTTGTTCGGCAATTGTGAAAAGATAATGCATCTTTATTTTTCAAATGCAGAATGAACATTATGTCTGGCATCAGTAGTTCTTTAAGATAAAGACTGTCAAACAGGCCTGGATTAGTCTGAACGTCTTTTTTTGTTTTTTAAATATTCAAAATGCCTGCCAATTACTAGTTTCAAATTATCACTTTTGTTATTACAATGTGCAATTGCTAGAGACAAAGAGGAAGAGCTTAAAAAGTGAGTTTAAGTTTCATTGTATCAGAAGCGATTGTAATAGACA
This sequence comes from Ariolimax columbianus, assembly GCA_036924085.1. Taxonomy (NCBI): domain Eukaryota; kingdom Metazoa; phylum Mollusca; class Gastropoda; order Stylommatophora; family Arionidae; genus Ariolimax; species Ariolimax columbianus. Next base: position 52,754,310 of record JAVGWX010000016.1, read on the forward strand.
TAATTTTCTTCATGTAATCAAATATATGTGGGTAATTTATGTGTGAGTCCAATAAACAAGTGGGTCGTAATAGCAAGGAGATGTGTTGGAGAAAGGCTTGCAGATCAATGAGATGTGTTGGAGAAAGGCTTGCAGATCAATGTGTTGGAGAAAGGCTTGCAGATCAATGTGTTGGAGAAAGGCTTGCAGATCAATGAGATGTGTTGGAGAAAGGCTTGCAGATCTGCAGATGTTATGTTGTGTTGTGTTGTGGACTTGCCATGCCCAGTTTATAAGAACAGCCACAACAAATAATGTCCATATTAGAAAGCTGTAGCAGATGAAGCTGTTGATACATACACACACCAGTAACCAGCCAGCTGTTGTCAGGGCTACTATAAAACCAATATTTTAGGACCTTGCCAGAACTGAACTGCTAAAAAAAGTTTCTTGCAGGAAATTACCAAATTGTCAATGATTCACAGAACAGTGTTATCTGGAAATGTCCCAAGTATAACGACCATATACCGACTATTGTGAAACCTGCCGTTGCTATTGACATTTATGTTTATAATGATGGGACAGAATCTCTGTTGGTAATGAAGGAAATGGAATTACATGCGGGCAGATATATGATGGAGTAATGTGAACACAACGAAATTTTGTCGAATAAAGGAACTCAGAGAAAAGCTACTAATGCATCCTGTGAGGCCAAGAGCGCAAAGAGAATGAGAAGATTTGTAAAGAATGATTGTCAGGCAGTTACTGAAGGGTTTCTTTATCAGGTTGAAGGTCATTGATAAGAATCGAACTGTTCAATCATCAGAAAATGATAACAAATAAACGTTTCGCCTAAAATTGTAACGTGTAGACGGTTTTTAAATAACTTTTATTTTTAAGCAATTGTCATTCAACTTTGCAAATATATCTAAAATAACGATGACTTAGTTTTGAACTATAGAACTCAAGAAATGTTACAATATTTAAGAGTTATAATTTGTAGTATCACAATTTTCAACAAAATTGAGCAAGTACGAGGGGCGTTCAGAAAGTAATGCACCACATCGCTTTTCTCAGGAGCTGTTTATCCAAAAGTCATGACATTTCTAAATGATATACATGGATATGTCATGTAAACATCTGTTTTATCTAACATAATCCCCATCAACGTGAACAGTTTTATGCTAGCGCGAAATAAGTGCATGTATTCCTAGCCCGTATCAGATTTTGTTTGGATCATGTAACCATTTCTTGGCTGCATGAATCACTTCTTCGTCATCTTCAAACTTTGTCCCACGAAGTGCGTCTTTGAGTGGACCAAACAGATTAAAACCATAGGGTGCCAAATTGGGACTATGAGGTGGATGGGGTAGTACAGTCTAACCAAATTTTGTGATTATTTCCCCTGTTGCCAGACTTCTGGATTCTTATGCGGCCGAAGTCTACGGAACGTCAATTGAGTTTTGTCGATGTTTTAATGTAAACTTGCAAATTTATTGTTTTTCCTTTAGGCATCACACCTTCAATATTCCAAACGACATTGACCATGACCTTTCCAGCTGAAGGAGTTGTCTTACATTTTTTTCTTCGTGGTGATCACGGGTGATGCCAATCCATGGACTGTCTTTTTGTCTCCGGTTCAAAATGATGTGCCCAGATTTCGTCACCAGTAACGATATTAGTCAAAACGTTATATACGTCAGCATTGAAACGCTCCAACAATTCAGAAGAAATTGTTTTCCCTTGAAATCGGTGGTCATTTGTGAGACTTCGAGAAACCCATCTTGCGCAAACCTTAGAAAATCAGAGTTTTTATAACTGCATTTGCACTACCATTGCTGATTGTCAACTGTAAGGCCAGCTGTTGAGTAGTGATTCGCCTATCAGTAAAAATAATGCTCTCAGCGTATTTCAACATTTCCTCGTGGTTCATCGAGCAGCTCCATAACTACACTTCCTGATTCTTTGATTCTCTGAACCAAGCGACTAACTTTACTCCTGTAACCTACAAAACTTCCGTACACATCACATAGACGCTTTTGAATGCTAACAACCGTTTTCTTCTCTGAAACAAGAAATTATATCACAATTCGCTGCTTATAACACAGGTTGCTAACATGGCCGATTGCGGTGCAATTTGGTATACACAATCGATACATGCAATATTTTAAGTGTGCACAATTGCATGCTTCTATTTTCATTAAAAAATAAGAAGAACCGAGTCGTGCATTACTTTCTAAACGCTCTCGTATTTGAATTTTCATAAAAACACAACTGTAAAAAATGTAGATGTAGCTGTAGTCTATTGCAAAGAGATAATCATAAACAGTATTATTAGACAAAAATAAACTTGTATGATCAAAGACACAGGAGAAAGAAATCCCATAGTCTTACCATTTTTCGAATATAGAAGTTCAGTACTAATGGCTTAATTAAGTTTTACATTAATATTTGTAGTGCTAATAATAAAATAAATACTATTTTTGTGTAGGGTGAATATGTGAACAACATTTGTCAAAATTTTATAGGGATATCAATTTTTAACAAAGATACAACAATTATAAACATGATATCCACCCCTAGGTGATCCCCCCCCCCCCCCCCCCCCTAATCCCCCAAACGGTAAAAAAGCAAAAGGAACACAAGTCTTCCAGCACATAAAAGAAATTCGGGTATTGATCTTTGGAAATAATACAAAATGGCAGCTGCAGTAAAAGCTTTGAAAGACAGACATGACGTTTCGGTGACCTAATGGAGAGACGGAACGATGACACTCATCTCATCTGCCCAATTATGTCCTGAGATTTAAGGCTTGTCCCGTCTTTTTTTAATGCTCTATCTGCAAGGATGTTTATATTTTTTAGCAATGCTTTTATCATTATATTTCCGTCTGGTTCCCCTTGGAGCACATGCAAGACAGATGCTCACCATCCGCACCTATTAATGACCGTCTTCTTGAGTTCCTCCACGAGTGTAGTGGCTTTCCCCTGGACCGTTCCTCACCAGGTGTTTATTGTCTTTCGCACTAGTCTCTGTCCATGTTGGTTCCAACCCAACGCATATCTGATTATATTGTCGGACTTCGTTCTGGGAGTGTGTTCTATCCATCCCCACTTCCTCTCACAAATAACCACCCTATTAGTTGTTACCGTGTCTTTCCCACATATCTGTGTTCACCAAATATTCTGGTTGTCTAACACCAAGTACTCGAAGACATCTGTCTATGAAGGTATGCAGTCTGGGTACGATAGTCACGTGTCTCTAACGTGTTTCTTTAACATTCTCAATCCCATCTGTTCATTAGTCCCCCACTTGTTCTAAAACTCTGCTGTCTGGTGTCATATGTTGGTGCAGCGTAAATGTTTGGAGACATTCATGTCCCATGACCAAACCAGTGTCTGTCTATGCATGACAGGTATAGCACTGTTCGCACTTTCTGTCTAATATCTTGTGTTTCACAATTATCTAGCCTCACATTTGTTTTCTGGTTCTGGTGTATTGGTAAGGGTCTCTGTCTGATACTGGTAACAGATAGGTGGTATGCTGTCTGATACTGGTAATATAGAGGTGGTATGCTGTCTGATATTGGTAACAGATAGGTGGTATGCTGTCTGATATTGGTAACAGAGAGGTGGTATGCTATCTGATACTGGTAACAGAGAGGTGGTATGCTGTCTGATATTGGTAACATAGAGGTGGTATGCTGTCTGATAATGGTAACACATAGGTGGTATGCTGTCTGATACTGGTAACAGAGAGGTGGTATGCTGTCTGATATTGGTAACAGAGAGGTGGTATGCTATCTGATATTGGTAACAGAGAGGTGGTATGCCGTCTGATATTGGTAACAGAGAGGTGGTATGCTATCTGATACTGGTAACAGAGATGTGGTATGCTGTCTGATACTGGTAACAGAGAGGTGGTATGCTTTCTGATATTGGTAACAGAGAGGTGGTATGCTGTCTGATATTGGTAACAAAGGTGGTATGCTGTCTGATATTGATAACAGAGAGGTGGTATGCTGTCTGATATTGGTAACAGAGAGGTGGTATGCTGTCTGATACTGGTAACAGAGAGGTGGTATGCATACACTACTGACCGCTTTTCTGATTGTCTTCAAGGGAATGTTTCGACTATAACTCTGACCTAGGTCAAGAAATAAGCTTCCTGTCTTCTCGATTTGATCTCCCAGTCGGGACGATGAGCAGTCCGGGACAGGTGAATCATGCTGATCAATGTGAGAGAGAAGAGTAGTCAGATGCAGGTGAAACATGCTGATCAAGGTGGGAAAGAAGTAATCAGGGCCAGGTGAAACATGCTGATCAAGGTGAGAAAGCAGAGTAATCAAGGCCAGGTGAAACATGCTTATCAAACTATACTGAGGAATTACTGAATACAGAAAGGGACAGGAGACTTTCATCTGGTCAGGAAAAATATACTGACCAAGACTCTTACCTCACTTCCACGTACGTCTTCTAGAAACAGAATGATTCATGGCAGCCTGGCTAACGAGGAGGGTTATAGACGTGATCCCCGTAGTAGTGAGGACAACGAAGATAAAAGCAAGCATAGCTCAATTGTATGGAGGACCCCAGTCCACCTTTATCAGCACGCTCGCGGTGTGAATAAAACTACTGCAACCCGCCGCTTAACGCCCTTTGCAGGTTGCACAAAAGAGTAATCTTATATCAAAATAACGAAATCAACAACAACAAAAAAACATCAACAACAACAATAACAACATTATCAACAACAACAACTGAACACTGAATGTAAGATCCTTATTTTCAAACGTTCCTTCATAATTACAGTGTATTTGGTCATATGTTTTATTGATGTATATATCTGACTTCAACCATTGAGCAGTCATAGTCATATTATTAGCAACAGCTTTCTAGTGCATTATCCATATCAAAACGATCTTACACAGATTCAACATTCATAAAATTATAAAATGCGTCTCAGCCACATTCAACATTTCACAAAACCTTATCTCAGCCACATTCAACATTCATAAAACCTTCTTAGCTCCATTCAACGTTCACAAAAACCTTATCTTAGTCGCATTCAACATTCACAAAACTTTATCTTAGCTCCATTCAACATTCACAAAACCTTATCTTAGGTCCATTCAACATTCATAAGACCGTGTCTCATTCACATCCAGCATTCAAAAACACCATCTCTGCCGCATCGAACATTCACAAAAATGTGTCTCAGCCACATCCAACATTCACACAATTGTATTTTAGCCACACCAAACATTCACAAAATCATATCTCGGCTACATTGAACATTCACAAAACCTTATCTCATCCACATCTAAGATTCACAAAACCTTATTTCTTCCACATCCAACATTCACAAAATCTTGTGTCAGCCACATCCAACATTCACAAAATCCTGTGTCAGCCACATCTAACATTCACAAAATCCTGTGTCAGCCACATCCAACATTCACAAAAATCCCGTGTCAGCCACATCCAACATTCACAAAATCCTGTGTCAGTCACATCCAACATTCACAAAATCTTATCTCAGCCACATCAAACATTGATAAAATGTTGTCTTAGCCACACTCAACATTCCGTGTAAACCTTCTCATTCTGTCTCAGCCACTTTTAATATTCATAGAATAATGGATCAGCCATTATCAACATCGCCTTGACATTCACTAATTCATATTTCAGCCAATCCCAACATCATGTCACAACATTCAGAAGGCTATGTTTGACTTGCCATTTAGCAAGTGCACATCAAAGAAAACATTTTTGTACATAAATGGGTGAAAAACAGAGGGAGGTTAGTTTCCTGAACACAATCAATATCTAACATGGGGACGACTCTCGTCAGCTCTCGTCACTCCCGAGATCTGAACCCTCGTTTGTCCGTGCATTTGTGTATATATGCGTGTTTTGTGTCAATGTCTAAGTGGTAGATTTTCTAGTGCGGTTGCTTTTCATAGCTAAAGAACACGTTTCACGTGTCAATACCGACATGCTCCTGTCTATTCAATTGTAAAAAGGTGACAAATTGATAACTTACAATAATAACAGCACGCTTTGGCGATCGTGGGCCGTCGGATCGAATGATCGCGTCCGTGTCCATGTCTGATGACCGAATTCCAGGCGGCCTTCATTTTTTTTGGAAAAAAAGGTGATCTGTTTCTGCTAGGTTGCGTGGGCTGCCACTGGGACGTTTGCAGGACGACCACGGCCTCTTCCCTTCCTCCCTCCCACGGCCAGTCGGAACATCTAGTGCATCCGGACTTTCCGTGAAAGGCCTAGCCATGAGGTCGAAGTGGGGGAGGCGACGGCGATACTTGTGAGCTGGGTGCGCCAGGCTACATCACTGTTGGAAATCAGATCGTGCCAGCAGATCCTGAGCATGCGCTTCTGGTAACGTAGATGGAAGGCATCGAAACACTGCCAATTCCGCTGCTGTAGTGTCTAGGTCTGTACGTTAGAATGGGGATAACTTAGAGGATCTAACAAAATGTGTTTTGGTACGATTCTGCAGCCGGCGTCTTACTGTGTAATAGGTCATAGATATTATTAGTCAGCCCTAGTTGATGAGCCACATGATGCTGGTTGAGCAACTACAGGCAGAATATTCGTATTTAAGTATGTAGATGTTTCGAGGTCCGAAAGGTCAACGGGCCTAACAGGCAGTAAGCGAGATGACAGTAGTCAAAGACTCATAGCTGACTGTTTTCGCCAGTAACCCAAAGCTGTCGAAAGCAATATTCCGTCTCCAAGTGCCAACCCTGGAAACGAGCTGTATTCGTGTAGTGTAGTCTGTCTGATAGAATTGAGATCGAAGAGAGAAGACAAACCCAGATCTATTGAACGGAAAGGCCCAAAAATGTCAGCCGCTCTGTAAACTACAACATGACTTAACCAAACGTTTTGTTATGGCGAACGACAAATATGAAGAAAGTGACAAAAGAACATTAACATCTTAACATGCCAGATATATCAACGAGGCAACTAATCTGTGATGGGCATAGGGACACGTATCTCATTCTATAAAACTATAAGCGGAAAGGACAAGTAAAGTATTCCTCCATATTCGATGGTAGAAGCGCAGCGATGACATCTAGTGAAGTTGTGTGTTCACGTAGGAATATGTTTGTGTGTTCACGTAGGAATATGTTTGTGTGTTCACGTAGGAATATGTTTGTGTGTGTACGTATTGTGTTCTGTTCTGTTCTATTCCAGTCTTAAAAATCGACTTCACTTCACTCTGGCCAGGTGTTCAGTAGACGCTCAGCCTAAAGAAAATGTCAAAGGGTGTGGATATTGATGGTTCTTGCTGCTATGATAATTAGCATAGTAGACTCGAAATCTGCTCTACAGATAACAATATACGATCAATTACTGAAACGAGTCAAGAGCTTTTCTTATCTTATAAATATAATCCTGGAAAATTGGAGATAAGAAATGGAAACTGGGAAGAGAGGAGGCATGTCCCCATCTTTTTAAATCAACATGAGTCGAATAATGACATCCACACAGATAACTCAGAAACTAACAATAAGAATTATTATGTGCTGTATACACTCGTCTTGACTCTCTGACTTGGAAATTTTAACAATGAACAAATAATTTGAGATCAGAATTATGACTTTTAAATGTGAAAATATTAAATTTGGAAAGAAAAAAAAATAATTAAGTATTGTGGAAATTAATTTTGCAAAAAGAATTGATGAACAACATAGGAGTTGGGGTTACATTTGTTTGTCAGGTCAAAACACATAACGAACTTTATGTAAACAGAACCCGAAGGAAGGGTGGATGGTAAACATGCCAGAGGCAAATAGTGCTAGATGTGAGAGCATAGCATTAATAGATGGACAGGGAAGAGTCTAGCAAGTTTGTACAATCCAGACATTAGATGGAGGATGTTGGATATCCACTGCAGACTATATTATGTGTGGGGAGGTTGCCTGAATTGAACTGCCGCTCTCTGGTCGTACAAACACCAGCCCTGTCGTCTCAAGCTCCCAATCCAGCTTACCCGTGCAGTCTGTTGTACTGACTCATATATTGTGGTGGGGGATGGCGTGGCCTAGAGGTTAAGTGGCACGGCTCACAACCCGAAGTTGCTGGGTTCGATCCCCATCACAGCACCGGCCTTTACCCCGGGGAAGCAAACCCTTAGAAAATGCAGGCGCAAGCAGACCCTTACATAAAATGCATGCTGAAGTCGGATGCACTGGGCCGACAGGCGCAAAATAAAAACCACAGTGCAACGCACACCGCCTTTAGGATTAGAGAAATAAGGCGAACGCAAAAAAACAAAAACAATATATATTTATATATATATATATATATATATATATATATATATATATATATATATATATATATATATATATATATATATATATATATATATATATATTGCGGTGTCATAATCTAACATGCACCCATTGATAGACATGAAAATGTAAACTCCTATCCATACCCAATGTGTCCATAATGGATTGTTGAGAAGTGAAGATGTCATCTCTTTCTTTCCCATTATCTCTTGGATTATCAAAACAGCAGATCCACACTAGACCCTGGATGTCTGAGATCTCTACAGCTGCTATCCATTAATACCTTAGCCAATCCTTATGTACCTTCTGAAGTAATGAATAAGAGTCTGACACGATGAATGCCATTGTTAAAGAGGGTTTATATGGCAATTCCAGAAATGAGGTCACTGCCTCCATGTCCATTCTCAGACATGAAGTTGTCATGTACGCCCCGCTCCACTCAACAACCACATGATCTCCTATTTTAGTGTGTTAGTGTATAAATGTGTTAACATGCATGGCAGGCAGGGAGTAAATCAACAGACAACTGAAACCTGCTAAGCACCACATAAAAGAGTACTAATGACTGTTATATATTTGGATAACAACATCAACATATGAAATAATTATTTACAGAAGCCACAACAGTACGATCACGCGCACGTTTTTTCCCAGGTTTTTTGTGTGGGAGCCAGATGCAATCATGGATTTGTGATTGATATAGAGAAAACATGCAGAAATATATCTATACGTGTCTGTAGCTGCGTGTGTGTATGCATTAATGTGTATCACCATGTTCGAAGGTTAGTCAGTAAGTAGGTCACACGCAGTTTCTAAAGGTGTCATTAGGTGGCAGGAACATACAGCTTTGTGATTATCGTAAGTAGCAGATGATAAGTGTCGCACGAGACAGATAATGGCTTCCTCGCCCACAGTGTGTACAATCAAAGATCGTGCTATTGTGAGTTTTGTTTTGGTGCGAAAAGGGCTTTCTACAAGGCGCATTCAGAAGGAAATGCTTAATATGAAGTTCTGCTGATGCCTCGGAATGCAATTGGAAGAAAACGTCTAGGCCTGCTGACACATGATGATCCATAATGACATGCCAGAGCACATACGGCTCGATTAGCCTAGGAGAAAATTAGTGGGGCAACTTTTGAATAACCACCTTACGTCACCGACGATTTCCACCTGGTTGGTACATAAACAATTTACATTAGCGTGAAACGTTTCGCGAATGACGAAGAGGGTGAATGCAAAGCACAAATAGTGCTGAGACAGCAGACCAAAGGCGTATATGCTGCTGGTTTTGATGCAATAATAAAACGATACTTACTTACTTTCCGAGTCCTAGGCACTACGTAACACTTCATTCTTCCAGTATTCAGCCACGTGGATTGGCACTCAGTAGGTCATCCATGCTACAAGTCTCCGGGAGGTTTGGACAGATCATCAGATGGTCCTCGTCTTGTGTTACTCCACATTCATATGTTACATCATTCTTGTTTTTTTCAGGTTTTTCCTGTTTCGTGATACACCAGTTGGAAGTCTATTTAATGACTTCCATGTTGCGTAGGGCAGGAGATGTCCAGGCGCAGGTTCTTCCCGTAACTCGATCAAGGGGACCTGTGTCAGCTGTTTCCAACTTTCGATGCGTCGATTTCTTGGACTAATCTATAGGGGCTGGGTTGACCTTGGCGTTAGTCTTGGGCGCTGCACCTGATGTCCCAACATCGAGTGTCTTGGGTCATTTGCCTGTTTCTCTCTTTCTATCTCTGACTCGACAGTTCTTCGTATCTCTGGTGGCGCTATGCCGATTATGGGGTATATTTTCAGTTGGTGTGGGTTTTAGGCATCTAGTAACTATACGGCCTGTCTCATCTATTTATGTATCTATATGTTTGAAATGGGCAGGGTTCTTCCAGACTGGTGTGGCGTACTAAGCTACAAAGACACAGAGCTAGTGCTGATGTTCTGATTGACATCGGCTTTGCTCCCCATGTTATGCCAGTCAGTTTTCGTATGATACTATTTCTAACATGTATTTTCTTTTTTATCTCCTGACAATGTACCGCATAGTACAGCGTGAAGTCCAACTTTACTCCCAAGTATTTGGGCCGTGCTGTGTTCTAGATCCTGTCCTTGCCATTTGATATGCAACTTTCTGTTCGCCTCTCTAATTCTGAGATGGTAGATACATACTTGAGTTTTGCTGGGGTTTCGTTTGAGGGGATTTTATTTGGTATGATAAATAGATGGGATAAGTTTATCAATGTTGGCGGAAAATATGTTAAGAAATAATATATATTTGTGACCTTTTAGTGACTGTCATAGAACATATCTGAGTATTTGTGCGTGTGTATATGTATATACGTATGAAGGCACGTTTATAATTACATATGGCTGTCGTGCATCGCCAACATGGCACTGAGCCATACAGCAAGAACAACAACAACAATATACGTATGCATTGTACATTATAACAAATAAATAATAAACAGTCCTAAAAGAGTACCTAGACAGGTAGACGGTCCAAAACTGGCTGCAGATGGTCGGCAGTATAGATGATCAAACCTGTAGATACAACAACAATTGAGACTGTTGTTACCTGGCTGTTAGGTTGTTGTTACCTGTCTGTTAGGTTGTTGTTACCTGACTGTTGGATTGTTGTTACCTGGCTGTTAGGTTGTTGTTACCTGACTGTTGGATTGTTGTTACCTGACTGTTGAATTGTTGTTACCTGAATGTTTGATTATTCCTACCTGACTGTTGGATTGTTCCTACCTGGCTGTTGGATTGTTGTTACCTGACTGTTGGATTATTCCTACTAGACTGTTGGATTATTCCTACCTGACTGTTGGATTGTTGTTACCTGACTGTCGGATTGTTGTTACCTGGCTGTTGGATTGTTGTTACCTGACTGTTGGATTATTCCTACCAGACTGTTTAATTGTTCCTACCTGACTGTTGTATTGTTGTTACCTGACTGTTCGATTGTTCCTACCTGACTGTTGGATTGTTGTTACCTGACTGTTGGATTATTCCTACCTGACTGTTGGATTGTTGTTACCTGACTGTTGGATTGTTGTTACCTGACTGTTGGATTATTCCTACTTGACTGTTGGATTATTGTTCCCTGACTGTTGGAATGTTCCTACCTGACTGTTGGATTGTTGTTACCTGACTGTTGGATTGTTCCGACCTGACTGTTGGATTGTTCCTACCTGACTGTTGGATTGTTGTTACCTGACTGTTGGATTGTTCCTACCTGACTGTTGGATTGTTGTTACCTGACTATTGGATTATTCCTACCTGACTGTTGGATTGTTGTTACCTGACTGTTGGATTGTTCCTACCTGACTGTTGGATTGTTGTTACCTGACTGTTGGATTGTTCCTACCTGTCTGTTGGATTGTTGTTACCTGACTGTTGGATTATTCCTACCTGACTGTTGGATTGTTGTTACCTGACTGTTGGATTATTCCTACCTGACTGTAGGATTGTTCCTACCTGACTGTTGGATTGTTGTTACCTGACTGTTGGATTGTTCCTACCTGTCTGTTGGATTGTTGTTACCTGACTGTTGGATTATTCCTACCTGACTGTTGGATTGTTGTTACCTGACTGTTGGATTATTCCTACCTGACTGTAGGATTGTTCCTACCTGACTGTTGGATTATTGTTACCTGGCTGTTGGATTGTTCCTACATGACTCTTGAACAAAAGAACCCAAACAGCGACAACAATGTCCGAAAGATAAATTCTTGTACCTTCGAAGACAAAGTAAACTAAAAAAAAGGAAAGTGAAACGGAATCACTTAGACATTCCAGTATTGATATCGGTTCCTTCAGGTGACGAAATCGCCTTGAAACAAGAATAAATATACAACGGCCCAAGGCTTTCTTCGCCTAACATTTTCAACTATCTTATATAGAACTGGATCCAACTATATATTTGTATAGGATCTACTACTTTGTGTGTGGGACAAACTTAACTGTTACAGCCAAAATAATATCTAGTTATATGACATATGTTAATTCATAAGATGAGTAACGCTATTAGCTAAATGACATATACCACTCATAAGATGAGTAACGCTATTAGCTAAATGACATATACCACTCATAAGATGAGTAACGCTATTAGCTAAATGACATATACCACTCATAAGATGAGTAACGCTATTAGCTAAATGACATATAACACTCATAAGATGAGTAACGCTATTAGCTAAATGACATATACCACTCATAAGATGAGTAACGCTATTAGCTAAATTACATATACCACTCATAAGATGAGTAACGCTATTAGCTAAATGACATATAACACTCATAAGATGAGTAACGCTATTAGCTAAATGACATATACCACTCATAAGATGAGTAACGCTATTAGCTAAATGATATATACCACTCAAAAGATGAGTAACACTATTAGCTAAATGGTATATGCCACTCATCAGATTATTAACGTTATTAGCTAAAAGACATAAATAACTCAAAATACGACTAACGCTTGTAGCTAAATGACACATATTAATCATAAGACGAGTAATGCTTTCAGCTAAAATACATATATGAATTACATAGTGAATAATGTTATCTAATTATGCCCCATATATGAAATTCATATCCAATTTCACTGCCTAATCTCTATAATGTTGTTAGCTCTCATTTTAAATGCATTTTAGTTGTTCGGGGCAGTCGTCAAATTTATAGGTAGGGGAATAAAAGCCCAGTATACAAGCTAGGTTTCAATTTTAACCAATTGAATATATATGTATATATATATACATCTCCGAATTTTTTAACCCGAATCACCTTGACAAAAGTTGGATTTTCTAACTGCTTGGCCACATGCGTCACTGTCAATATAACACGATGAGGAGACAGATAAATTGTCACAAAATGGAATGTTTTTTCGAGTACAAGTTATAAGAATATGTTTTTGCCTTCCCTTGTTTGTATATATATATATATATATGTATATATATGTACACACACACACACATATATATATATATATATATATATATATATATATCATGATCGTCATGTGGTATGTCCTTTATAGAACGTCGCTCCCATCACATCCTGTCTGAAAATAACTCTTTCCTTTGCCAAAACTCCAGCCTCCGTCAGTCCTACTCAGGCATTCCTGAATATCTTGGTGCTATCGTCTTCTTGGTTAACCCTTATCCTTTTTGCCTGGCACCATACCTTCCATCCCTGTTTTCAAGCCCGTTGTGTCTCCTGATGTGACCAAAGTATTTACATTTTCTGGCCAAAATGGAACTGATAAACCAGTTCTCCTCTATGTTCAACTCTTGCCGAATGTCTACATTTGTCTGTTTCTATGCCCAGGATATATTTATATACACGAGGGTGTCAGTAGGCAGAACACAAACATATATTGGAATGCTGAACAAATGGTAGTTGGTAGTTTCTAAAGCTGTCATTATGGGGCAGCAATAACCAGCTATGTGATCACTGCTGGTAGAGGACGTTAGGTGTCGCATGCACCTGCGCAACTCAAATACAAAATGGCGTCCGTGCTCACAGAGTGTGCAATCAAAGAACGACGTGCTGTTGCGTGGTTTTTGTTTTGGATCAAACGGACTTTCTGCTAAAGATATTCATAAGGAAATGTTTCCTGTTGACAGAGAAGAGTGTTTGTAGCGTAAAGTGAGGCATACCTAGTCGATCAATTTTCTCAATTACTCTAAATAGTTATGACGGAGCCCAATCTGGTCGTCCTATTCAGATTGCAACAGATTCATCTTTGTCGGTGGATCTGGCCTGGCAGGATTGGTGGGGGGGGGGGGGGGGGGGGGAGGTTATTCAGATTGCCAGGCGTGTAACGGTTGATAGTCTAGCTACTGGATATATATTGTTCACATGAATTGGCCCATATCATTTTGCATGATCGAAGCTTCGCGGGACACTTTTTTGGGAATGACGAAGAGGGTGAGCGTGAAATGAAAATGTGCCTTAGGCGGCAGATCAAAGACTTCTATGTCGCAGGTTTTGGTGCCATGATAAGGCGATGGGATACGTTTATGAATGTTGATGGGAATTATGATAAGAAATAAGATACAATGTCAATGCAAAAATACATTATTTTCAAGTTGATTTTTCAGTTTTTTAATTATTTATTAACCATTAGTGTGACTTATATACTGACTTTCCCTCGAATAAGAACTAGACATAAATTGAGCAAACATTACCTGCTGAAAACACCTGCCTCTTTTTTCTTGTACTCCAAGTCTATGAATGAACCTTCGAACCACTCTTTCCCGTCAGAATGCCAGTACTCGAATCCCAGTCTACAGGAACACATGTAGGAGCCGAGAGAGAAAGGGAACCCTGCTATCGGCGAGCACTGCAAAGATTGTTACAATATAACGTGTATAGGTTTCATTGAATTAGGATAACGGATCAGCGGCACAGGACAGAGGAGGTGGATTTGTAGGCGATGGGTTTTGATGAACAGAGAGTGAAGGAAAGAGTTGGTCAGGGGAGAGCGAGATAAATTGTTGGTGACGTTAAGGAAAAGGTATGTGAGAATAGAAGGAAGGAAAGGGTTAATGAAGAGAGAGCGAAGTAAGACGTGGGTGAGGAGAGAGGGGATGAAGAGGTTTTGGTGAGGAGAGAGTGAATAAAGAAGTTGGTGAGGAGATAGTGGATTAAGGGGTTGGTGAGGAGAGAGTGGATTACGAGGTTGGTGAGGAGAGAGGAGATGAAGAGGTTTTGATAAGGCTAGAGTGAATAAAGAGGTTGGTGAGGAGAGAGTGAATTAAGGGGTTGGTGAGGAGAGAGGGGATGAAGAGGTTGGTGAGGAGAGAGAGGATTATGAGGTTGTTGAGGAGAGAGTGGATTAAGTGGTTGGTGAGGAGAAAGTGGATTAAGAGGTTGGTGAGGAGAGAGGGGATGAAGAGGTTGGTGAGGAGAGAGAGGATTATGAGGTTGTTGAGGAGAGAGTGGATTAAGTGGTTGGTGAGGAGAAAGTGGATTAAGAGGTTGGTCAGGAGAGAGTGGATTAAGAGGTTGGTCAGGAGAGAGTGGATGAAGAGGTTGGTGAGAAGGGAAAGGAGGAAAGGGTTGATTAAGAAAGAGAGCGAATGGAGGCGTTGGTGATGAAAGAGTGGATGAACAGGTTGGTGAGGAGAGAGTTAAGGAGAAAGACTCTTAAGAATAGAGTGAAGAAGATGGGTTGGTAAGAAAATATCGAAGTAGAAATGTTGTAAGAAGAGAGATGAAGGAAGAGATGATTGACGAGAGTTAGAAGAAAGGTCCTACCCTGAGGCTGTAGCTAAAATGTTTCTCTTTGTGATCGATGTAACTACTTTGTTGGTGAGGCGTCTTCATGAGGAAAGCGTTGAAGAAAGTAGGGACGAGGAGAATATTAATAAAACAGCGGAAGAAGAGGAAGTAAATTAAAGTATCGGATTATGTTGCAGGAGGGACGTGATGTGTGAGGGCAGGCCAGATTAGCACTTACCGAGGGCATGACAGAGTAGCACTTACCGAAGGCATGACAGAGTAGCACTTACCGAGGGGAAGGCCAAAGTAGACTTACTGAGGACAGACCAGAGTAGCACTTACCGAGGGCAGACTAGAGTAACACGTACCGAGAACAGGCCTGTGTAGCACTTGCGAGGACAGACCAGAGTAACACTTGCCGAAGGCAGACCAGACTAGCACGTACCGAGAACAGGCCTGTGTAGCACTTACCGAGGACAGACAAGAGTAGCACTTACCGAAGGCAGACCAGAGTAGCGATTACCGAGGGCAGGCCTGAGTAGCACTTACCGATTCCAGATTAGAGTACTACTTACCGATTGCAGGCAAGAGTAGCACTTACTGAGGACATGCCTGAGTAGCAATTGCCGGAGGAAGACCAGAGTAGCACTTACCGAGGGCATGCGTAGTAACACTTACCGAGGTAGATAAGTAGTCGCAGCGGGCAGTGTTTTTAAAGGCGTTGGCTACTGTGAATGGCTGGGGGCATTGATTGATTTGTAAAAGATCCAAAGGTACATCTACTGTGGTCACGCCCCTGTATGAATAGATGGTAAAACAGCTTCTTGAGTTCAAGATATTATCCAGAATGACAACTTAACTGGGGCGAGCAAGTGATCTTGGTCGCATGGGGAACAACACGTAGCAGATTGAATAGCGACTTACACACACTCAAGATGGCTCACATCATACATGTGCGCGTACAGACACGCGACACAGGTAAACAAAAAAAAGGGAAAGGTCAATAGCATGGCAACAATTGCCCTAGGGGAAGAGGATAACTCTTAATTGACTACGTCACCACCTATCTGCTGGGGGTTGGCCATTTCACTTCATTGTTATTTCTACTTTCCCCAAATATTACGTCAGGTACCGATTTACAACAGGGTCGACTAGAGCAATGGTTGTACCAGGCGCGAACCACGTAATTGTTTTCTGTCGGTCCGTGAATTCGAACGATGGCACGCTTTAATCCCAGACTAGCACTCCAGCTCACTGTCGACTAGGCTACATGCTCCACAGGCAGAACAGAAAGCCGAAAATATCCTATAAGACCGTTACATTCTTAGACAATTACGTACTGGGCACTGACCCACAGAGACGGACCTTCACATCAATCTATTTGGCAATATTAAGGTACTCTTCACTTCAGGAACCTTCATCCAGAAAACTGATATTCGCGTGGAGAAATAATAAAAACGTGGCAAACGGGAGTTAGAAGGTGTAGACTTCAAGAATGTTCTATATTTACTTGCAGCTTTCACTTGAGTCTGAAGAAGACCTTCATCGTCATCATCATGATGTAATATGTTCTTTGCTGAACGTTGCTATTCCAACAGCTGATATGTAGAACTCTGGATCTCTGGTCAGAACTCGGCATCTGTCGTTGAAATCTTCAGGACCTCCTTGATGTCTTGTGTCCATCTGTCTGTCCTACTTTCCAGTCATCATACACTCCAGTATCATTCTCTCCAGGTCAGTATGGCGTGTGATGTGTCTACAATATTTCAGTTTTCTAGACAAGATATTGTTCACTAGCCAGTTTTCCTCGATAACCTGTTCAATAAGATCTGCATTTTTTTTGTCGTTCTTCATATATTTTGAGCATTTTTCCCTTTTATCATTTTTCTTAAGATTGAGTCTTTTGAAGAAGACCCTGGATTGACTTAAGTCACCAGTCTTCCACCATGGGACGTAGAGGTCTTCCTCCCTTTCTCTTGTGGCTAATCAACAAATCAGTTGTCCATCACAAGCGATGATGGTGATAGTATGAGAACAGAAATAATTTTGTGTGAATCATCTAAGGTCTGGCAGTATGATTAGAGCTTTAATTAGTGCTGGGGACTAAGTGGTATTGAGATAGGATGTCGGCCTCGGGTGCTGGAAGTCGCGGCTTCAAATCACGGTGGAGACCGAGCTTTTTCACGTGGATATTCTGCTATTTCCCCGGATTTCTGGGTCGTAGATGTCGGACGCCCGTGTGTAGTATCGCGCACGTTAAAAATCTCTCGGCAGTTGAAAATCGAAAAAAAAGGGTGCTTAACGGCCGCTGTCCAAGAAGAAAATTAAAAACATTATGTTAAAAATCTACCCAATCTATTACGGAATCCTTGCCAGTGCTACGGAATTCGTCCATTGTACTGAGAGTCTCCAAACAATATGGAGAAGAATACATGGGTTGAACCATGTGCAATGATGTTGATTCTTTGACTTAACTAAACTATTAAACATAAGTAAGAAAGGGTTGCTCTATTATCAACCGGTCTCGCTCTTTCTGAGCTACCTCGGCCCAGTGGCAAGACGTGTTAATTGAAACGACGAGCGGTAACACGGCATGTAGATATATTTTTCCTAGCTTTACTGTCGGACTTGCTAGGCCTGGGTAAGTGACCTAATTCGTACGTATTTCATTATTGTGTTAAATCTCAAATGTTGCGAGGACAGTGTCCAACAGCCTGATCGCTTCAATATTCAACTTCCAAGAGTTCATGTACTTGTGCAGAGTGTACATCGGACCGCCACGTTTCATCGTACATCTCCGATATAACTAGACACTAGTTGCATCTACGGTGAGACGAGGGAACGATTGGAATTTGCGAGAATTGGATATCTTATCCTTTTATGGTTTTGTTCTTGAGAGACGAGCGTCTTATCTCTCAGCTAGAGCGGCGACTGTCTTGTGGGGTTAGACTTCAGCAGGAAACGGTAGTCTGTCTCATACAAAACCTTCTTAAATTGACATTAACGACATGTCTGATTGGTTCTGCTCTCTCTTTTTGGATCACGGTAATGGGATCAAGATGCTGAGCAGCAAATGAGCTGCAGTGGTCAGCGACCCATAGCTGACTGCTAGCGTCAGGGCCAGCGAACCAGAGCTGCCAATATCCTTCTACACCTCCACGCTTTGATCCTGAATTACAGGCTGCAGCAGGGCAGACTGGCTAAGGAGACGGGATCGAAGAGAGAATGCTAACCCAGTACTCAAAAAATGCTTGCTGAAGTCGGATGTGTTGGACCGAAAGGTGCAAATATCGCAGCCAAGCTGTAAACTACGACACAACGCATTCCGTTCTCTGGACTACATTCTGCTACTTAAGCCCTTTCAGGGTTTCGTAGTGGGAGATTGAGAACGAACGAAGAAGAAGAAGAAGAAGAAGGATCACGGTAATGCTGGGCGACTTAAGAAAACCACATGCTATTACAGACCCTCTTTTGAAGCATTTGGCAGTTGCCTCGGTACGGAAGACGGCATTAAAATACTTTGTGTGCGGTGAATAAATGGTGGTTTTTCTTAGATGGTTGTCTTATATGATGATGTTGCTAGTCCATTGCTAGTCTGTCCTCGCCTTTATCTACATGCTTGGGAGATTGCAGTAAAAAGGGGGACACATTTGCTTATACAGCTACAGTAGTTCAGTGGCCTCCGCACTTACAAAAAACTGCTTGCCAATATCTGAAGAAAACGACAAATTAAAAACTAAATGGCCAGCACACAAGTTATAAATAATTTGTAGACACTCTCTCTATCTCTCTCTCTCTCTAACATATATATATATATTCCCGAGGCAGATTTGAAAAGTGTTACATCCAGTGCCGTAACTATGAAAACAGCAGTTCTCAGAGCCACGTGACCCCTATGTAAAAATAATATCTAAGGAAGTAACTATGGGTGGGGGGGGGGGGGGGGAGAAGGGGGGAAAGAGGCCCAAGGGTGTACGCCTGGAACGTGATGCATGCTCACAGCAGATAGTTACATGGCGGTCTTCTTGGAAATTTATTGGAAATTTAATGAAATATCAAACGGTAAGAGTTGAAATATAAGAGAGTAGAAAATGAAATATAAAACATTAAGAGATGAAATATAAGACAACATACGATGAAATATTAGACAGCACCATTTAAAATATTAGACAATAATGGAAGACATTCTAAAACACAAAATTATTTCATTGGAAATGAAGAAGATAGTTCTTTAGTGGTTGATACTTTCAGTTCTGTTATGTAGGTCTAAATCATAAATAATCAACGAACAATCGAGAAGATTAATGGAAGTGACATGGACATTGTTTACAAAAGAATGTTACAATTCCCAGGTTTAGCAAAGATAACTTATGCGGACTTGTTATTGAAATCCCACGAGCATAGCCAGTTTAGTGCACCCATCAGAATAACATAATTGTCTTATTACTTGGACACATTATGATAAGAGACGAGTTGGAGCGAACTGTCACAATAGATAACATTGTTTTGAGTAAGAAGTGTAAAGAGAGAAAATGTTGGACGGTTACATTGCTTAGAATAAAAGACGGCCACAAAAAGAATTTACGAACAACATTCAAAGCAGTTGTGAAGATCTTTGATTATGAACGGCAGTCAGCATGAGACATGATGATGGCGACAATTGACTTTCTGTCCAAACGTTCAGCTAGAGCTAGACACATGATGATGGCGACAATTGACTTTCTGTCCAAACGTTCAGCTAGAGCTAGACACATGATGATGGGGACTACTACTTTCTGTCCAAACCTTTAGCTATAGCTGGACACATGATGATGGAGACAATTACTTTCTGTCTAAACGTTTAGCTAGAGCTAGACACATGATGAACGAGACGATTGACTTTCTGTCCAAACCTTTAGTTAGATTTGACACATGATGATCGGGACCATTGACTTTCTGTCCAAACCTTTAGCTAGAGCTAGACACATGATGATGGGTGCTATTACTTTCTGTCCAAACGTTTAGCTAGAGCTAGACACATGATGATGGGTGCTATTACTTTCTGTCCAAACGTTTAGCTAGAGCTAGACACATGATGATGGGTGCTATTACTTTCTGTCCAAACCTTTAGCTAGAGCTAGACTTATGATGATGGGTGCTATTACTTTCTGTCCAAACGCTTTGCTATAGCTAGGCACATGATGATGGAGACTATTACTTTCTGTCCAAACGTTTAGCTAGAGCTAGACACATGATGATGCGTACTATTACTTTCTGTCCAAACGTTTAGCTATAGCTAGACACATGATGATGGGGACGATTACTTTCTGTCCAAACGTTTAGCTATAGCTAGACACATGATGATAGGGACGATTACTTTCTGTCCAAACGTTTAGCTATAGCTAGACACATGATGATAGGGACGATTACTTTCTGTCCAAACGTTTAGCTAGAGCTAGACACATGATGATGCGTACTATTACTTTCTGTCCAAACGTTTAGCTATAGCTAGACACATGATGATGGGGACTATTACTTTCTGTCCAAACGTTTCGCTAGAGCTAGACACATGATGATGGGGACTATTACTTTCTGTCCAAACGTTTAGCTAGAGCTAGACACATGATGATGCGTACTATTACTTTCTGTCCAAACGTTTAGCTATAGCTAGACACATGATGATGGGGACTATTACTTTCTGTCCAAACGTTTAGCTAGAGCTAGACACATGATGATGGGGACTATTACTTTCTGTCCAAACGTTTCGCTAGAGCTGGCGAAATGTGAGTGTGTTGGACATAAGGACAAATGTGATCTTTAAACCTAAATCATGTCTCCAGTACCAAAAATGACCGTCTAAGATTGACTGTGTTGTTCATACTTAGTACTTGGATCCATATCCCGGTACCGATACGCTCCAGTTAATACAGCTGTTAATGGTACCATGACTTAATTTTAGCGACAACAAAGCAGTGAAAAAGAAATCCGGACATTTTTGACTCAGAGAAAATGAATACCAAGTTCAGTGCAGTCGATGTTCTAACTCAGAGAAAGGTTATAGTTCAGTGCAGTCTCTACTCTAACTCAGAGAAAGGTTATAGTTCGGTGCAGTCTCTACTCTAACTCAGAAAAAGGTTATAGTTCGGTGCAGTCTCTACGCTAACTCAGAGAAAGGTTATAGTTCGGTGCAGTCTCTACGCTAACTCAGAGAAAGGTTATAGTTCGGTGCAGTCTCTACGCTAACTCGGAGAAAGGTTATAGTTCGGTGCAGTCTCTACGCTAACTTAGAGAAAGGTTATAGTTCGGTGCAGTCTCTACTCTAACTTAGAGAAAGGTTATAGTTCGGTGCAGTCTCTACGCTAACTTAGAGAAAGGTTATAGTTCGGTGCAGTCTCTTTTATAACTCAGAGAAAGATTATAGGTGGGTACAGTTTATATTCTAACTCAATGAAAGTTTATAGTTCGCCGCAGTATCTATTCTACCTCAAAGAAAATTTATAGTTCGGTTCAGCGTCTATTCTAACTCAGAGAAAGTTTATAGTCCAGTGCACTCCTAAACTGAACCCCCAATAACACGTCGCTGGTATGGGATAATGTTAACACCAAATGACACTAAAGAAACAGTGGAAACTAAACATGTTAAAGCATGTAACTAAAATATAAGACAACATAGAATGAAATATAAGACAACAGCAAATGAAATATAACACAGCACCAGATGAAATATAAGACAATTTGAGATGAAAAATAAGACGAACATAAGATGAAATATAACACAGCACAAGATGAAATATAAGACAATTTGAGGTGAAAATTAAGACGAACATAAGATGAAATATAACACAGCACCAGGTGAATAATAAGACAATAAGAAATGAAATATAAGACAATAAGAGATGAAATATAAGACAATAAAATGAAATGTAAGACAATGTGATGAAATGTAAGACAATAAGAGATTAAATGTAAGACAATAGGAGGAAATATAAGACAATAACATGAAATATAAGACAATAAGATATGAAATATAAGACAATAAGATATTAAAGTGTAAGACAATAAGAGATTACTTGTAAGACTATAAGAGATGGAATGTAAGACAATAAAAGATGAAATGTAAGGCCCAATGAGACAATAACTGCTGACACCATGACTTTTCGCTGATGTTACCTGAACTCCAGTTTAGTTCTAAGAGAGTCCAGGCCAAAGAATGGGCTCACATACGTCATTACCCAAGCATTCACGTTACCATCGCAACGAAAATGTGGCCTGGTCCAAAATCCCTGGGCATAGTTGGCTGCTCTGTAAGTGATGGGGTAAAAGCCGAACCGGACAGAGCTCAGTCCCCCTGGTGTAGACCTGTGGGATTTATAAGGTAGAAACGTATTGTCTGAGATGATGTTGTCTGAGAAGATGTTTTTTTGAGAATGTTGTTGTCTGAGGAAATGTTGTCTGAGAAGATGTTGTTTGAGAATGTGGTTGTCTGAGAAGATGTTGTCTGAGTAGATGTTTTTTTGAGAATATTGTTGTCTGATAATGTTGTTGTTGAGAATGTTGTTGTCTGATAATGTTGTTGTTGAGAATGTTGTTGTTTGAGAATGTTGTTGTCTGAGAACATTGTTGTCTGATAAGATGTTGTTTGAGAATGTTGTTGTCTGAGAGCGTTGTTGTCTGATAAGATGTTATTTGAGAATGTTGTTGTCTGAAAACGTTGTTGTCTGATAAGATGTTGTTTGAGAATGTTGTTGTCTGAGAATGTTGTTGTCTGATAAGATGTTGTTTGAGAATGTTGTTGTCTGAGAACGTTGTTGTCTGATAAGATGTTGTTTGAGAATGTTGTTGTCTGAGAATGTTGTTATCTGATAAGATGTTGTTTGAGAATGTTGTTATCTGATAAGATGTTGTTTGAGAATGTTGTTGTCTGATACGATGTTGTTTGATAATGTTGTTGTCTGATAAGATGTTGTTTGAGAATGTTGTTGTCTGATAATGTTGTTGTTGAGAATGTTGTTGTTTGAGAATGTTGTTGTCTGAGAACGTTTTTGTCTGATAAGATGTTGTTTGAGAATGTTGTTTGAAAATGGTGCTGTCTTAGAAGATATTGTTTGAGAAAGTTGTTGTCTGAGGAAATGTTGTCTGAGAAGATATTGTCTTAGAAAATGTTGTCTTAGAAAATGTTGTTTAAGTATGTTGTTGTCTGAGAAGTTGCTGTTGAGAAGATGTTATCTGAGAAGATGTTTGAGAATGTTGTTGTCTAAGAAGATGTTATTTTAGAATGTTGTTGTTTGGGAAAATATTGTTTGAGACTATTTTTTTTGAGAAAAGGTAGATATTTTTTTTTTTAAATTGTTGTTTCACAAATTATGGTTTTTTTTAGACAATATTGTGATTTTATAAAATATTATTTCAGAAAATGTTGGTGCTTGAGAACATTTTTTTTTTTTAAATATTGATTTTTTTAGAAAATGTTTAAGAAAATTGTGTTGTTTCAAAAAGTGTTTGTGTTTAAAAGAAGGGTGTCGTTTATGAGTGAGTTTGAAAAAATGTTTGAGAACATGTTATATGACAAAATATAGCAGACATTGCCGTCAAAGATGAAATTGTTGGGAACTTTTTTGTACGTTGCTTCAGATTTTTTTGCAGCCATACATTTACAATAGCGTTCCAGTACCCAGTGTCGAATGTAGGTGATTTGTAAATCGTTGCTAAATATGTTTGCATCAAACAGGAACTGTCTTGCCTTTCAGATATCAATTGAGATAACTGTTTTCTGAAACAGCAAACCTGCCTCAAACAGCAACATTTTCTTCAACAACAAACCTTTCTCAATCAGAAAGACTTTCTCAAACAGCAATACTTTCTCAAACAACACAACTTTCCCAAACAGAAAACCTTTCTCAATCAGAAAGACTTTCTCAAACAGCAAACCTTTCTCAAACAGCAACACTTTCTCAAACAACACAATTTTCACAAACAGCAAACCTTTCTCAATCAGAAAGACTTTCTCAAACAGCAAACCTTTCTCAATCAGAACGACTTTCTCAAACAGCAAACCTTTCTCAAATAACAACAAGTTTTTAAACAGCAAACCTTTCTGAAAAACAACACGTTTATAAACAGCAAACCTTTCTCAAACAACAACACGTTTTTAAACAGCAAACCTTTCCCGAACAACAGGTTTTTAAACAGCAAACCTTTCTCAAACAACATTTTTTTAAACAGCAAAACATTCTAAACAGCAAACCTTTCTCAATCAGAAAGACTTTCTCAAACAGCAAACTTTTTTCAAACTGCAAACCTTTCTCAGTTAGAAAGACTTTCTCAAACAACAAATCTTTCTCAAACAGCAACACTTTCTCAAACAACAACACGTTTTAAACCGCAAACCTTTCTGAAACAGCCAATCTTTCTCAAACAACAACACATTTTTAAATAGGAAACGTTTCTCAAACAGCAAAACTTTTTCAATCAGAAAGACTTTCTCAAACAGGAATACTTTGTCAAACAGCAACACTTTCTCAAACAACAACTTTCTCAAACAGCAAACTTTTCTCAAACAACAAACATTTCTCAAACAACAACACTTTCTCAAACAGCAAACCTTTCTTAAACAGCAAACCTTTCTCAAAAACAACACTTTCTCAAACAGAAAACTTTTCTCAAACAGCAAACCTTTCTCGAAAAACAACACTTTTTCACAGAACATTTTCTCAAACCAAAATATGTCCCAGATAGAACAGCATTCTTAAAACAACATAGTCTCCAACAACACTAGTTTCTCAAACAACAACACTTTCTCAAACAGCAAACCTTTCTCAAACTTCAAACCTTTCTCAAACAACAACACTTTCTCAAACAACAAACCTTTCTCAAACAGCAAACCTTTCTCAAACAACAACACTTTCTCAAACAGCAAACTTTTCTCAAACAGCAAACTTTTCTCGAACAAAAACACTTTCTCAAACAGCAAACCTTTCTCGAACAGCAAACCTTTCTCAAACAACAACACTTTCTCAAACAGCAAATTTTTTTCTTAAACAGCAAACCTTTCTCGAACAACAACACTTTTTCACAGAACATTTTCTCAAACCAAAATATTTCCCAGATAGAACAGCATTCTTAAAACAGCATAGTCTCCAACAATAATAGTTTTTCAAACAACCTTTCTCTAACAACGTCGTTCCGTGTTCTGTTCTTCCGAGCAGTCCGCTCTCCTTGTGTCCAGCCGTGATATTATAAGGACAGCGTGGACTAGTGGTTAAGTGACACGGCTCACAATTCAAAAGTGCTGGGCTCGCTCCCCATCACAGCACCGGCCATTACCCAGGGGAAGGAAACTCTTAGAAAATGCAGGAGGAAGCAATCCCTTACATAAAGTGCATACCAAAGTCGGATGCACTGGGGCGACAGGCGCAAAAATAAAAACCGTAGTGCAACGCAAACCTGCCTCAAACAGCAACATTTTCTTCAACAACAAACTCTTCTCAATCAGAAAGACTTTCTCAAACAGCAACACTTTCTCAAACAACACAACTTTCACAAACAGCAAACCTGTCTCAATCAGAAAGACTTTCTCAAACAGCAAACCTTTCTCAATCAGAACGACTTTCTCAAACAGCAAACCTTTCTCAATCAGAACGACTTTCTCCAACAGCAAACCTTTCTCAAATAACAACACGTTTTTAAACAGCAAACCTTTCTAAAAACAACACGTTTTTAAACAGCAAACCTTTCTCAAACAACAACACGTTTTTAAACAGCAAACCTTTCCCAAACAACAGGTTTTTAAAATAGCAAACCTTTCTCAAACAACATTTGTTTAAACGGCAAAACATTCTCAAACAGCAAACCTTTCTCAATCAGAAAGACTTTCTCAAACAGCAAACTTTTGTCAAACTGCAAACCTTTCTCAGTTAGAAAATCTTTCTCAAACAGCAAATCTTTCTCAAACAACAACACTTTCTCAAACAACAACACGTTTTAAACCGCAAACCTTTCTGAAACAGCAAATCTTTCTCAAACAACAACACATTTTTAAAAAGGAAACGTTTCTCAAACAGCAAACCTTTTTCAATAAGAAAGACTTTCTCAAACAGCAAGACTTTCTCAAACAGCAACACTTTCTCAAACAGCAACACTTTCTCAAACAGCAACACTTTCTCAAACAACAACTTTCTCAAACAGCAAAAATCTCTCAAACAGCAAACTTTTCTCAAACAACAAATATTTTTAAAACAACAACACTTTCTCGAACAGCAAACCTTTCTCAAACAACAAACCTTTCTCAAACAACAACACTTTCTCAAACACCTAACCTTTCTCGAACAACAACACTTTTTCACAGAACATTTTCTCAAACCAAAATATGTCCCAGATAGAACAGCATTCTTAAAACAAGATAGTCTCCAACAACAATAGTTTCTCAAACAACAACACTTTCTCAAACAGCAAACTTTTCTCAAAAAGCAAACCTTTCTAGAACAAGGACACTTTCTCAAACAGCAAACCTTTCTCGAACAGCAAACCTTTCTCAAACAACAACACTTTCTCAAACAGCAAACCTTTCTCGATCAGCAAACCTTTCTCAAACAACAACACTTTCTCAAACAGCAAACTTTTCTTAAACAGAAAACCTTTCTCGAACAACAACACTTTCTCAAACAGCAAAACTTTCTCGAACAGCAAACCTTTCTCAAACAACAACACTTTCTCAAACAGCAAACTTTTCTTTAACAGCAAACCTTTCTCGAACAACAACACTTTTTCACAGAACATTTTCTTAAACTAAAATATGTCCCAGATAGAACAGCATTCTTAAAACAACAGTCTCCAACAACAATAGTTTTTCAAACAACAAACCTTTCTCAAACAGCAAACCTTTTTCAAATAACAACACTTTCTCAAACAGCAAACTTTTCTCAAACAGCAAACCTTTATCGAACAACAACACTTTCTCAAACAGCAAACTTTTCTCAAACAGCAAACCTTTCTAGAACAAAGACACTTTCTCAAACAGCAAACCTTTCTCGAACAGCAAACCTTTCTCAAACATCAAACCTTTCTCAAACAACAACACTTTCTCATTCAGAAAACTTTTCTCAAACAGCAAACCTTTCTCGAACAACAACACTTTTTCACAGAACATTTTCTCAAACCAAAATATGTCCAAGATAAAACAACATTCTCAAAACAACATAGTCTCCAATAACAATAGTTTTTCAAACAACAAACCTTTCTCAAACAGCAAACCTTTCCCAAACAGCAACACTTTCTCAAACAGCAAACTTTTCTCAAACAGCAAACTTTTCTCGAACAAAAACACTTTCTCAAACAGCAAACCTTTCTCGAACAGCAAACCTTTCTCAAACAACAACACTTTCTCAAACAGCAAACTTTTCTTAAACAGCAAACCTTTCTCGAACAACAACACTTTTTCACAGAACATTTTCTCAAACCAAAATATTTCCCAGATAGAACAGCATTCTTAAAACAGCATAGTCTCCAACAATAATAGTTTTTCAAACAACCTTTCTCTAACAACGTCGTTCCGTGTTCTGTTCTTCCGGGCAGTCCGCTCTCCTTGTGTCCAGCCGTGATATTATAAGGACAGCGTGGACTAGTGGTTAAGTGACACGGCTCACAATTCAAAAGTGCTGGGCTCGCTCCCCGTCACAGCACCGGCCATTACCCAGGGGAAGGAAACTCTTAGAAAATGCAGGAGGAAGCAATCCCTTACATGAAGTGCATACCAAAGTCGGATGCACTGGGGCGACAGGCGCAAAATAAAAACCGTAGTGCAACGCAAACCTGCCTCAAACAGCAACATTTTCTTCAACAACAAACTCTTCTCAATCAGAAAGACTTTCTCAAACAGATACACTTTCTCAAACAACACAACTTTCACAAACAGCAAACCTGTCTTAATCAGAAAGACTTTCTCAAACAGCAAACCTTTCTCAATCAGAACGACTTTCTCAAACAGCAAACCTTTCTCAATCAGAACGACTTTCTTAAACAGCAAACCTTTCTCAAAAACAACACGTTTTTAAACAGCAAACCTTTCTAAAAACAACACGTTTTTAAACAGCAAACCTTTCTCAAACAACAACACGTTTTTAAACAGCAAACCTTTCTCAAACAACAGGTTTTTAAAATAGCAAACCTTTCTCAAACAACATTTCTTTAAACGGCAAAACATTCTCAAACAGCAAACCTTTCTCAATCAGAAAGACTTTCTCAAACAGCAAACTTTTGTCAAACTGCAAACCTTTCTCAGTTAGAAAATCTTTCTCAAACAGCAACACTTTCTCAAACAACAACACGTTTTAAACCGCAAACCTTTCTGAAACAGCAAATCTTTCTCAAACAACAACACATTTTTAAATAGGAAACGTTTCTCAAACAGCAAACCTTTTTCAATAAGAAATACTTTCTCAAACAGCAACACTTTCTCAAACAGCAACACTTTCTCAAACAGCAACACTTTCTCAAACAGCAACACTTTCTCAAACAGCAACACTTTCTCAAACAACAACTTTCTCAAACAGCAAAAATTTCTCAAACAGCAAACTTTTCTCAAACAACAAATATTTTTCAAACAACAACACTTTCTCGAACAGCAAACCTTTCTCAAACAACAAACCTTTCTCAAACAACAACACTTTCTCAAACAGCTAACCTTTCTCGAACAACAACACTTTTTCACAGAACATTTTCTCAAACCAAAATATTTCCCAGATAGAACAGCATTCTTAAAACAAGATAGTCTCCAACAACAATAGTTTCTCAAACAACAACACTTTCTCAAACAGCAAACTTTTCTCAAACAGACAACCTTTCTAGAACAAAGACACTTTCTCAAACAGCAAACCTTTCTCGAACAGCAAACCTTTCTCAAACAACAACACTTTCTCAAACAGCAAACCTTTCACGAACAGCAAACCTTTCTCAAACAACAACACTTTCTCAAACAGCAAACTTTTCTCAAACAGCAAACCTTTCTCGAACAACAACACTTTCTCAAACAGCAAACCTTTCTCGAACAGCAAACCTTTCTCAAACAACAACACTTTCTCAAACAGCAAACTCTTCTTAAACAGCAAACCTTTCTCGAACAACAACACTTTTTCACAGAACATTTTCTCAATCCAAAATATGTCCCAGATAGAACAGCATTCTTAAAACAACATAGTCTCCAACAATAATAGTTTTTCAAACAACCTTTCTCTAACAACGTCGTTCCGTGTTCTGTTCTTCCGAACAGTCCGCTCTCCTTGTGTCCAGCCGTGATATTATAAGGACAGCGTGGACTAGTGGTTAAGTGACAGGGCTCACAATTCAAAGGTGCTGGGTTCGCTCCCCATCACAGCACCGGCTATTACCCCGGGGAAGGAAACTCTTAGAAAATGCAGGAGGAAGCAATCCCTTATATAAAGTGCATACCAAAGTCGGATGCACTGGGGCGACAGGCGCAAAATAAAAACCGTAGTGCAACGCACACCGTCCTGGGGAATAGAGGAATAAGGCAAACGCAGAGAAAAAAAAAAAAAAATTGTGCTTGTCAAATTGCAGCCATGTGTGATGTTAGAGAGCCGGGTGGAATAGTTTTGGGCATTTGGCTCCCTGGAGATCACATCAATGTTTCAACGCTTCGGAAACATTTTTCAAGAACATTTGTAGCGTTATTGTGCCCCTGTGCCGCCCCCGCCCCCCCTCCTTTTATGAAGGGTTAAGGACAGACTAGTAAGCGTCCTTGAGGCAAGTTTGTTAAACCCTTATCTCTAGCTGTGAAGACACCAGACTGGCGTCCCGATTGCTGCTGCACAATCCACTGTACAGAGACATGTATAAAAATGGTACCTGATGTGTGGGTACGGAAGGTGAGGCAGTTGATAAAGATACTGGCAAGCCCATCTTATGAAAGCTGACAGCGTACAATAAAGAAAAATATAACAAAAACAAGGAAAAATGAGAAAAACAATAGTGAAAGTAGCAAGAAGATGAAGAAGAAGAGAATGACGAAAATAACGACGAAGATGATGATAATGAAGACGAAGAAGTATTAGTAGAAGACGACACAGAATAATAAAAAGAAGAAGAAAAATAAGATTAAGAACTAGAAAGATGGCGATCACAGAGATGAAGATGAAGAAGACGATGGCCTAAAAGAATTAGAAGACGTTGAAAAATGATAATGAAGAAGAGGAAGCAGTAGAAGAAAAAGAAGAAGAAAAAGAAAAAAACGAATGACAAAGAAGAATTAGCAGAAGAAGAACAACAAAAACCAAAAAGAAACAGGAGAAAATGGCGACAATTAAGACAATGTTGATGAAACTTGAGAAGTAGAAGATGGTAGTCTTTCTAGTTTTAGTGGTATTATGAGAAAAAGAAGAAGAAGAAGAAGAAGAAGAAGAAGAAGATGAAGAAGAAGAAAAAGAAAAAAAGAACAAGAAGAAGAACAAGAACAAGAAGAAGACACAAATTCCTCAGCACTCCAGAAAAAGTGAGTACCTAACATGGGCTCTAATCTTGAACAGGCCGAGTCCAGCAAAGTTAACCTCAAACATCGACTTGGCCTTCAAGAACCACTTTTCGTTCACGTACTCAGATGATAGCCCAGCTGTGTCCATCGCGTAATATGCTCCGTCTTTTCTGAAAGCCCAAGGCCCAAAGAGCTCTTTTGCCTGATCTCCAGGCCTGTGAAACTTGTGCCTGTTTGTGAGATTGTATTTAATATGATTAGCAGTCCTACACTAGCTTGCAAGTTCTAGATAGTATGCGTCATTAAAGTTAAAGATTGGTAATTTGCGTTTATTGATATACGCCCTCATATTTTTCGAGAGTTATCTCGGATGTTGCAGCCTGCAGCAAGGGAGTCTGACCAACGCATTGGAGGTCTTCCCCGCTGTCTGTTCTTGCTCGGGGGTTCCAGACTGCTGTCACTTTGCTCCATCGACCATCGTTTCGCCGTAACATGTGACCTGCTCATCTATGTTTTGTCTTGTCTGCAAGGATTACCGCATCATTCACCAGAGACAATCGTCTTATATTAGAATTGTGGATACCTTGCATACGTTAGTTTCGGACAATGATTCCGACCATGCTTCTCTCAAGAGATGCCAGGGTAAGTCTCGATGTGTCCTCTAGTGATTGTGTTAGTGTCCAATCTTCAGCACCGTAGCACATCGCTGAGACTACAGTGGAATTGAAGAGGAAGGCTCGTAGATACTGGTCATGGCAACAGTCTAGGACCACATTAGATTATGTCATAGTAAAACCAAATTTTAGATAATTTTATATAAATGGAGAAAAAGGAGAAAAAAACAAATGTAGACATTCGGCAAGAGTTGAGCATAGAGGAGAACTGGTTTATCAATTCCATGTTGGCTAGAAAATGCAAATACTTTGGTGACATCAAGAGACACAACGGTCTTTAGAGAGCGGTGATGGAAGGTATGGTGCCAGGCAAAAGAGGAAGGGGTAGACCAAGAAGACGATGTCACAAAGATATCCATGAATGCCTGGGTATGACTATGGCGGAGGCTGGAGTTTTGGCAAGAGAACGAGTTTCTTTTAGACAGACTGTGATGGGAGCGACGTTTTACAAAGGATATGCTACATGAGGGTGATATAAATGTTTCCGGAAGGATTCTGGGACCCCTAACTGGGAAGGTTAGAACAAGGCTACTGTACACCTCTATCTCCCCAAACATCTTGTAAAATGTGATCATAGCGGTCAATGCGACAAATTACCACTTAACAATAATTTCGACTGTAGACACTGTAAGAGTAGCAAACAAAAGTACTGTTCTTCTTCTTCTTCTTCTTCTTCTTCTTCTTCTTCTTCTTCTTCTTCGTACGCTGTCAGACGACAACTTGAATTTGTTCGGAGAAGGCAGCTGTCATCCTGAGGCTGTCAACACTGCCATAGAGCTTATCTAGTGTTGCCACTGGTGATGGCCACATGTGCTTTCTCTGGTCCTCGTTTGTCGGGCAGTTTTGCAGCAGATGTTCAGCGGTCATTTTCCCTGTACCACAGGTGTATTCGTCAGTACCACCTATCTTCAGTTTATTGAATAGATGGTACCTCAATCTGTTGTGGCCTGTGCGGAGTCTGAAGACCACGACCTGCTCTCTTCTGTTCAACTGGTAATGGGCATCTTTTTTTGTGTAGCCAGTATGCTCTGTTTCCCATTTGGTCATGTATCTAGCTCTAATACACATTTTGGACTCTTCGTAGATCACACTAGTATCTGGTTGTGGTAGTCTTGCACCTTCTTTTGCCAGTCTGTCTGCCTCCTCGTTGCCGTGGATGTTGCAGTGGGATGGAACCCACTGTACCACTACTCTTTTTGGTGCGGACTGCTGGCATAGTTGACAGAGTACTGCTCTTAAATCATTAGGTTCTGTATTTTTATGGCTTTTTAGTTCTGTAACCACGAACAGGGCATCTGTAAACAGGACTATCTGGCTTTCATTGCTTTCGCCTGTCAGCATTGCTTCTACTGCAGCCTTCAATGCCTCTGCCTCTGCTCTGAAATTGCTTGAAAATTTTCCAGTACTGTTCCACAGTGTTGTTCGTAGTGATTCAATAAAAATAAGAAATTGACAAGAAAAAGAAGATGAAAACAATATACAAAGCTTAATCTACACGTTTCCGAACAAAAAAATGAAGAACCACAAAACACAGGAAAATTAATATTATAAAATTAGAACTAGAAATTGTTTTGTTTAAATACATTTTTTGTACCAGCTTTTGAAAGAGCTTTTCAGAATCCGTAAAAATGTGAAGCTCTAGTAGAGAATGTGTACATAGTTTCAGCCATCTATGTTATCTCTGTTATGGGCAAGTTTGTTAAAATAGGAGAAATAGAAGCTCATACAAATAGGCAATGGTCATGTCAAGTTAAATAACAGCTTGTAAATAGGAACCATCGCTAGGGTGTTTATTATTGTTGAAAAATCCACTAGGATAATTTTTGGCGCTGAGAAATAAATGCCGCGTGTACCTGTAGTCGCTAGGGGATGTACATGAAAGCTTTTTAAGCTCCGGTAAAAAAAACACCTTATGCCTTATCAGCGTTTTGAACATACGTCCTCGTGGTTAGAAGACTGACAACCAAACCGCTCTGCCAGCCCCACTGAACAAACAGAAATCACTGAACTAAAGTGGGTTACGGCTGAAAGACCAATTAGACAGTGTCACGTACTTTTGAATATCGCTACATATATGGCAAAAATAAGGAACAGATCTCACACGTAAATAACAATTTTCATAAGATAGAAAAACAAGAAACATAGACAATCTAGAACTTCTACGGAAAACGATATCAGAAATGTTGCAGTCATTAAACGATTGACGCTGTGTTCACGAGGCCCTTGAGCGTATGAACATATCAACGTGCAGTTCTCACTATTGATTATGTTGAACGTCGTTGCTATAAAACTTGCTTTACGGAAGTCTTGCATACATAACGATTATGTTGTTCGCCAACTGGTATATGTCGAACACAAAGGAGGAAGTCAATAATTGATCTACTTCTTCTGCTTCTTCTTCGTTCATTCTCAATCTCCCGCTACCAAACACTGAAAGGGCTTAAGTAGCAGAATGTAGTCCATAGAACGGAATGCGTTGTGTCGTAGTTTACAGCTTGACTGCGATATTTGCACCTTTCGGTCCAACACATCTGACTTCAGCAATCATTTTTTGAGTACCGGATTAGCATTCCCTCTTCGATCCCTTCTCCTTAGCCAGTCTGCCCTGCTGCAGCTTGTTATCCAGGATCACTGCGTGGAGGTGGAGAAGGGTTTTGGCAACTTTGGTTCGCTGGCCCTGACGCTAGCAGTCAGCTATGGGTCACTGACCACTGCAGCTCATGCGCTGCTCAGCAACTTGATCCCAATAATTGTTCTAATTTTGAATGGAATTATAGAGTTGGGAAATATAACATGTTTTACGGACAGTCGTCATGAAGTGTTTACGACATTACCCCCCCCCCCCCTACCACCTTTCCCCACCACTATCACCATCACCCAGTCACCCCCAAACCCCACCTCGATATAATGTATTTTTCCTTTATCATGTCTGATATCTGGCAAAGATGGCGACGTAACTGGCTGCGAGTCTACGTTTTTCTACTGTTTAGGATCATTATGGATGCCGCCAGACAACGGATTTGCCTGGAATTCACACTAGTCAACGACTTACACTTGTGTTCACGGATACGTGGAGTTGTTTTCCGTCTGGACTTGTTATTTCGTTCTTTTTTTGTGATTTCTTCCATCCGTTTATCCTGGTCTGGACGCCGGCTGAATGGCGCTACGCTTAAACTAGTTATACCTGTGTCGTATCTCACGGGTTAGTTCTGCCGGTTCACATTCACGAATTTGGCGTGTGGGAATTTTAGATGCTACTATGATGAACTGAATACAACTGGGGAGAGATGCCAGACACGCTCACACGCTGAGTGTTGTCCATACGACCTCTTGTGGTTATCGAAAAGGCACGACAAACTGCGTTAGATGCCTTCCCACTTTTCTACCCTGCGAGTTACATGTTTACGGAAAGGCTTCGGTGGTAACCCTGAGGCAAAATCTGCATCCTATGCTATCTCCAGTCGTCTCGATGAATGTCTTGCCACTGGCAAAAGGTAGCTTAGGCTCTGTGAGTGAGGTTGACAAAAGGCGCAGTTTCTTCCTCACTTTAATCCAAATCTCCGCGCAAGTCACCCATTTCAGCGGACACAGCAAGAGATACGACTGTCCAAACGGCTGAACAAAGAGAGTGGTCTTCATCACTTGTGATGGACAAAAAACTATCGTCTGATCATGTGATTTCTGATGGAGAGAGGTTTATGCAAACCGCTTTGCCACGCTCTCTAATATTTCATTAATCGAAATACAAATAAAGCCCTATTTGGGCATGTGACCTGCCTTGTCGAGGATGCCCATGCCAATCAGCTCTTAAAACAGTCCATGTACCAAAGTAATGGGAAGCGACCCTCTACGTCATAGTCTCGCCACACGGGGACATCTACGCAACACATTGTTAGGTCAAATCGGAAAGATATCATCCTCATTGCATGCGGCCTAGGAATCAGTCACTTATCGTGTTTGTGGGAGGTTGGGATGACAGGTCCCTGCTGTTTAAGCAAAACCCTTAGTACCTACCTACCTAGCTACCTACATACCTTGTTTTGCCTTGTCTTATCCACTTGTGCCGTGATGCGCCGTGGGGAGCCGTAGTTTTCTGTTCAGGGCCAGACGTGTTGCTGAAGTGATCGTCATCCCATGACGATTTAGAATATTCACAACATTTCCTATCCATCTAGTTTTCGTTCTGCAATAGTTGCGAAAACCCGGACGGCGTGCGTTATATGCTCACAGGGGTAGTTGGTCAGGATGCATTCTCCTTAGGTGGCCGAACCACTTGATTCTCGCTCCATTGATATATTCAGTGCAGGGTCTTGGTTCAACTATTCTTCTCACATCTTCAATGTGAATTCTGTCTCTCCTAGTTACGTTGATTGTTTTCCGGAGACATCTCATCTCACATGTCGTGATCTTTCTCTCTAGAGTTTTGGTAAAAGTCCATGCTTGGCACTGGTAACAGAGAGTTGGGATGAAAATACTGTTGATTAGCATTCTTGTTGTGGACATGTTTATGTTAGGGTGTTTCAATAATGGTGACAGCTGGTATGCAATCGCATTTTCGTTTTGGTTCCCGATCTCAATCTCTCTATATCAATCTCAATCCTGTGCGAAAACACTGCACAAGTACTTGAATTCCTGCACTTGTTTGATCTTGGTCCCGTTTACCGTAATGCTCATATTTTCAGGCGATCTGTTTATCTGCATAGTTTATGTTTTGGATGTGCTAATTCTCATACTGTAACTTTCACATACAGAGTTGAGCACAGTTAGATGTTGCTACAGATCACCTACACTCTCGTACAGTAGACATTGATCATCTGTAAAAAGGAGTCAATTTAACTGATCAACTTCTGTCCTTTCTTCATCTGCTTTTCTTGGCAGATGCCCCAATTTGTCTCTAGCGTTATTCTGTCCAAATTTGTGTTGTTACATACATACCGAGTATACATAGAACGTTGGATATATTTAAAGAAAATACATCTAATTTATTGAAAGGCAATACAATTATAGAAGGTAAAGCAAATGCATGAGCGCAGCTTGTTTCCAGGAATATCACGTTGAGACAGAATGGGGTCTAGATCAGCTGTGGTTCGTTGAGTCTGACGCAAGCAACCAGTTACGAGTCACTGACTGATATTACTAACTTCTCTGCGCCTTTGGCATAGATCGTTCTTTAAACTCTAGAATACTACTCTATATTACTACCATAGTTGGATTAAATATCCGAATCACGTTACTTTCGTGCCTTGCGTTGGCAACATAATCTTTTACAGCAGAGAGACCAACGAGGTGGGAATCAACATTGAGGCCGATGTGGTGGTGAGACTGCTTGAAAGACTTATATAGCACTACAGCGAGAAGGACCAAGGTCTAACTTATACGAACCCGCTAACTAGGAGATTACGTCAAGAGGGAAAAACTCTGCATGATTATAATTTTTAAAAATATACTCCAGGGGCAACAATCGAGAGAAAAGATCTTAATATTGGTAACATAGATTGTCTCTACCTATCAAAGAAAATCCCAGCAGAAAGTATTCGGAAGTTCGCCATGACATTGGCTAGGACCTCCCCAAACAGATGATCCTCATACAGGAAGCCTCCACCTTTCACGTTGCCGAATGTCTTCCCGGGCTGAGCATTCTGTTAGATAATAATATAGATAAGTTGTATTTTTATAAAGTATGAAAAGCATTTATGATCTTCTTCAACACATGGACGATGGAGCCAGTTTTAGCCTGTGTAGGTGGCCATTCAATCTATTATGTCACGTTTCTATGCTGAACAGGTTTACTAGCTCCGCTCGATCAAGGCAGTGATAGTTGTCTCTCATTCAGTCAAAGTTCTTTGTTGTTTGGGGATAACGGTCTTCCTTTCTTGGAAGGTGACTGCTGGTTTTTTGTGTTTTTGTTTCTGCTTTCTCCTTTGCGGACCTACCTGCTGTCTCATTTTCTGGTATGTCGCAGTGAAATGGTATCCACTGTAACTCTACACATCCATTGTCTTTTAGTTCGTCTAACACTTATTTAAGCTCGTGATAATGATGATTAGCCTTGTTGCTCCAAGTGAAGCATATGACCCCACTACCCCTGTTCCTTTACAGGAATCCTGTATTCTAGTATTTGCTATGGTGGTTTCAAAAGTGATGGATCTTTATATGATGAGGTTGCTTGCACAAATAGATACACTATTTTTAGTAGATTTTTACGACCTGCTTGGAAGGTTACAGTGCCCCTTACTTTTCAACTCAGACTCCACTAGGATGAAATGTGACACATCTTGATCTTGATGACTCGTTCCTACGCATAGATGCGAGTCCTAACATCGTCTCCAGCGGACCCTGTCTTGGGACAGGTAAGTTTAGTGGGTCACTCTACCAGAGGCGTCTCGGATTTTGATGCGGACATCAAGGGAGTCTCACCAACGCACTGGAGGTCTACCCCAGGGTGTCGTTTCATCTCCGGGGTACCAGATTGGTGTCTCCTTGCTCCATCAACCATCTTTTTGTCGCAACGAGTGACCCGCCTAGGTATGTTTAACTTTTACTGCATAGATTACTGCACGTGATCATTAGATAGTTGTGTTAGATAAGGGCATTTAAATTGTCCATGGAGTTACAACGGTCATAAAGACTCTTCTACGGCGAGGGGTCAAAAGTAGTCTTAACTTTATATATTCTGTAAATAAAAATTACTATGGCTACTTTTTGACACACCCTCGCCTGATTTGAACTCAAAAAATATATAGAAGGAACAACAGAAAAGAGGGCAGAGTAATGTGCACCACCGAATTGAAGAACAGTTTTCCAAGTGACAAAAGCGTGTTGTTACAAGAAATTGGCGAGTTAAAGGATAAGTGTGGTCAGATGACACTTGATAAGTCGTGTTAGATGACAGGGAACGAGTGGTGTAAGATGACAGATGACCAAGGGTGTAAGATGACCAATGATGGGTGGTGTAAGATGACAGATGATGGGTTTTGTAAGATGACAGATGATTGGCGGTGTAAGATGACAGATGATGGGTGGTGTAAGATGACAGATGACCAGTGGTGTAAGATGACACATGATCAGTGGTGTAAGATGACAGATGATGGGTATAAGATGACAGATGGGTGGTGTAAGATGACAGATGATTCGTGGTGTAAGATGACAGATGGGTGGTGTAAGATGACAGATGATGGGTGGTGTAAGATGACAGATGAGGGGTGGTGTAAGATGACAGATGATGGGTGGTGTAAGATGACAGATGGTGGGTGATATAAGATGACAGATGACCAGTAGTGTAAGATGACAGATGGGTGGTGTAAGATGACAGATGATGGGTGGTATAAGATGACAGATGATGGGTGATGTAAGATGACAGATGACCAGTTGTGTAAGATGGCAGATGACCAGTAGTGTAAGATGACAGATGATGGGTG
This sequence comes from Ariolimax columbianus, assembly GCA_036924085.1. Taxonomy (NCBI): domain Eukaryota; kingdom Metazoa; phylum Mollusca; class Gastropoda; order Stylommatophora; family Arionidae; genus Ariolimax; species Ariolimax columbianus. The sequence goes on from JAVGWX010000016.1 coordinate 52,793,409, forward strand.
GTGTAAGATGACAGATGACTAATAGTGTAAGATGACAGATGATCATGTGTGTAAGATGACAGATGATTTTAAGTACATGGATAGGAACAGCTGTGTGTCAGTGAATAATCAGAAAGTGGTACCTGTAGGTAGATGGAGATAAAATGTTACCTGTAGGTAGAGAGATAGTGTTACCTGTAGGTAAGTGGAAAGTAGTTTTACATGTAGGTAGATTGACAGGAAGTGTTACATGTAGGATGAGAGGAAGTGATACCTTTAGGTAAAGGAAGTGTTACCATATGTACATAGAGATAAAGTGTTACCTGTAGGTACATAGAAAGGAACTGTGTAAGTCTCAGAGCTGTTCTACCCTCGGGCTCAAACTGTTTGTGCACGCCATAACCCACGTCTCCAGAAAGCTGAAGCTGCTGGCCTGGAAGGCGGTGGCAGTTGGATGATGTAACACTGGCTTTCTGACTTAAGATCTTCTTCATTCTATATGAATGTCAACAAAGCATGTTCATTCTTTTGTCAACGAAATATTCACACATGCAAACTCACCATATACGTTTAACTATTCACTTGGTGGGACAATGGGAGGTAGAAAATGGGTGGGGGTTGGAGAATGCTTGTAAATAGCTGACTGGTAAGTCGCTAGGGTCTCGAGAAACGAAAGAATCACAAAATGGTGGTTGTTCGAGTTTCCCCAAGTTCAAGCATTCCAAAGTCTCAACGACGGTAAGATAGTTGACCAGGCATATCAGAGATGTTCGATAAACTCGGAAGTCATGTGTACACGCCGTCCACGTAACAGAACACTTGGACATTTAAAAACGAAAAAGCAGATTGCTAGTCGCTGCCTGGATACATATCTAAGGGTAAGTAGATTTCTACCCAAAAGTGGCCTTTAATGAGGGCTAAATAGAGAAGGCTCCTTCGTGATACAAAGGCCTATTACATGTTTGTCTGCATTCTTGATTTCATGTATTTAAAAAAACTGCTGCCCGCATAGGGTAGAAGAGGAGTTATTAAGTTAATGAGTATTCACTTATTACAACAACATCCATAAAAAAGCTTTCTACAGACTGAAACCCAAAATGTGATTCATTCTTATCCATCCGCTTTAAGTAAATCATGAATTATTTTTAATTACATTACTGTATTGTTTTTATATATGTCTAGATAACCGCCATTATTTATATCTCTCTAAATTACTTAATCATGGATCATATCTCTCTAAATTACTAAGTTATGACTTATTAATGTCTAAATTACTTAGCCATCATTTGTATTTTTTAAATTAACTCACTCATGATCTACCTCTCTCCAAATTACTTACTAATGACTTACAAATGTCTATGCTACTGAGTTTGTATTGATATTTCCCTAGATTACTTTGTAAAATAACATATGTATATATCATAGCGTAATCAGGGGGTATCGAGATCAGGGCTCGTTAAAGGAAAGTGAAGCGTCTGATATAAATTCTCCTTTCCAGGTGTAGAGATCACCGCTGGATTCACTGTTTGACTGTCCTGGCAGGAGTTTCCATGCCAACGGCCTCTCCTATGTTATTATGTACCCAGAAGCACCGCAATGAGCCCCCCCCCCCCCGCCCCCCTCCCGTTTCTTACAGAACCTGCTGTGGGGTGTGATCGAGTACCCGGCGGTAAAACTGGGCGAGGAGATTTGGCTTATTTAGCCTTGGTTTGCAGCCAATCTAAGAGAATGTAAACTCTGACTCTAAACCCAGGTAGACGAAGCTCGTTAGCCTGTTCCGGCAGTTCGTCTGGGAGGGAAGGAACTCTGATTTTAAATCCACAAGTCTCAGGAAGTTTTGGCTAGTCTTGGGACCATGAGAGTATAATCGGATATCTCGAGTAACTAGCAGCTGCGGGCAAAGACTTCTCTGCTTTGTGGAAACCTCGGGAGAGGAAGAGCCCTGAACAGGGATTTGCAAGTAGATGTAGTCCGGAGAACGGTATGCGTTGTGTCACTAGTTAACAACTTTTTTCGTACACAGTTTAAATATCTCCCGTTTTATGATATCTCATTCGAAAAATCGTCAAATGTCATTATTTGCTTGATATGAGTGCACTCTGAGTCCTGTCCAATCCAACGGTTAAAGGATTTTCTATCCTGACCAAGCGCCAATCGCGTTCGTTTCTCTGTGTCATGAATTTCGCAATACACATGACCAATCTTAGATGGAAAAACTTTTATAGTAAAATGTTAACCTTCTATATGGTTATAATTGCACACTTCAAACGTCTGTAGACATTAATTTTATCGTCTGTAGACATTTAGTTTTATCGTCTGTAGACATTAATTGTATCGTCTGTAGACATTAATTTTATCGTCTGTAGACATTTAATTTAATCGTCTGTAGACATTTAATTTTATCGTCTGTAGACATTTAATTTTATCGTCTGTAGACATTTAATTTTATCGTCTGTAGACATTAATTTTATCGTCTGTAGACATTAATTGTATCGTCTGTAGACATTAATTTTATCGTCTGTAGACATTTAATTTTATCGTCTGTAGACATTTAATTTTATCGTCTGTAGACATTAATTTTATCGTCTGTAGACATTAATTGTATCGTCTGTAGACATTAATTTTATCGTCTGTAGACATTCAATTTTATCGTCTGTACATTCAATTTTATCGTCTGTAGACATTAATTTTATCGTCTGTAGACATTAATTGTATCGTCTTTAGACATTAATTTTATCGTCTGTAGACATTAACTTTATCGTCTGTAGACATCAATTTTATCGTCTGTAGACATTAATTTTATCGTCTGTAGACATTAATTTTATCGTCTGTAGACATTAATTTTATCGTCTGTAGACATTAATTTTTTCGTCTGTAGACATTTAACATGTAGCTGATGGTTGTCTTCGATTTTGTCTCCCGCCTGGAATCCGTATCCTGGAAGTCCTAGCGGTGAAAATAGTGGTGGAATTCCAACGGCGATCAGTTATTAGGGTATGGATACCTTCATAGGTGTTCTGGCCAAACAGCTGCTCGTGGTTGGTCATTGTGCATGACGAGAAACTTTCATCAATTTGATTTAGTCAGGTTGTGCGAAAAGATCATATTTTGGAAATCTTTTTGTTTAGTAACGGAGAATTGATAATCATAGTGTTATCTACGTTATCTTCACCGCCGTCAATGACGAGAACGCCGACTTTCACTCACCTGTTAAAGGAGTCCTCATCAAATACCGACCGCTTCTTTCTGCTCTGAGAGTCAGGGACATTTCTGTTGCTATGGAAACGTTTGATATGCCTATCACGCAACTTAGTAAGACTGTCCTTGAGAGCATCTCTCACTCGTGAGTTGTTGTGTGCGGCAGCGAGAAGGGCCTGCTGGTAGATACGGTGGTTCTTCAAGTCTTCCTGCAAGGTTTACAAAAAAATACAAGCTAACATCAAAACACAAATTGAACATATGTATGTGTGTGTGTGTATGTGTGTATGTGAGCGTATGCATGTGCGCGTGTTTGTGGTATATATACGTACGATGGATAGTCAGTAAATATGTCACAAAGGGATTTTTAAAAAACTAAATGAGATACGAGCTTAAAAGCCATTTATTTTTGCGCTTAGCCTGTCACTTATTGCTCGAAATATTTTACACACAAAAAAAAGGTACACTAATTTCGTCGCTTTATTATTGCAGTATATATGTCTTTAGTCCACTGTGCTGCCGAAGACAGATGTATAAGACCGAAAGGTGCAAATATCGCGGTAAAACTGTAAACTAGCCACACACCGCACTCCGTTCTCCGCACTACATTCTGCTAATTGCAAAGCCCTGTTCTGGACTTGGTAGCAGGATATTGAGAACGAACGCATAAGAAGAAGTCCGCTGTCTTAGTCACATCTCTACTTCACGTTTGACATCTTAATTGTTAGTGAAACGTACCCAGCCAAGGCCAAACCTTCCGAAAAGCCCAGTTGCAACTTGTACACTGCCTATCGTTACTCGCATGCCAGCTCGAATCATCCTCTCCGGTATCACCTATTCAATAAACTGAAGATAGGTGACACTGACAAATGCACTTGGGGTACCGGGAAAATGACCGCTGAACATCTACTGCAAAACTGCCCGACATACGAGGACCAGAGAAAGCACATGTGGTCATCACCAGTGGCAACACTAGACAAGCTCTATGGCAGTGTCGACAGCCTCAGGATGACCGCTGCTTTCTTCGAACAAATACAGCTTGACGTCTGACAGCGTACGAAGAAGAAGAAGAAGACAAAGAAGAAGAAGAAGAAGAAGAAGAAGAAGAAGAAGAAGAAGAAGAAGAAGAAGAAGAAGAATCCGTCCCCCCTGCCCTTTTCCGACCCACCTACCGCGCAGATGTTTATGTTGCAATCAGAACAGGACGACCAGGTCGGATTCATCAGCAATTTTTGAGCACGCTTGAGAAAATATATAGACCCAGTCTGCACTGCGCTTGCCTGATCGTGGATCAATGAATAATAACACTGTAATCTGTAAGAGATGTAGCAAAAGGCGGCTAAGGAGGGTTGGGTGGTATGTTGCCTATCACATCCTGTAGAAACTTTAAGCCACTAAAATAGTAATGAATACACGAGAAAAAGAGGTGTATGGAAACATACATGAGTAAGAAAGCACGATTCAAACTGTAAAGAAAAACAGTAATAACGGAAGACTGGAAGACTTAAGGTGTATTACGGGTGTCATATGCTCCGAATGGAGCTAAACATATTATGATGATGGTTGATTGTGTTATTGCAATAATTTGACTGGTACTGGTGGATGATATAATAGAAGGCGTATAGCCATCTTATGTGAGGATGATTCTTTCATAACAGTTTCTGTTGGCGGGTTACTGTGGTTTATATTGAATTTGTTATTTGACGCAGCTTCCTCTGAGGATAGATTAATTGTTGGATGAGTGGGTTGGTGGATATAATGGATGGATAATGGATAGATGAATAAGTGAGTGGATGGATGAATAAGTGGATTAATAGAAGGCTTGTTGAGGGTAATTGGATGGATGGATGAATGAGTGAGCGGGTTGATACAAGTGTGGATTGAGGATAAAGGGATGGATGCAAGAATTAGTAAGCTGGTGGGTATATGGATGTATGAATGATAAGCGAATGGATGGATGAGTTGGTAGATTAAGGGGCGGATGAAGGATATGTGGATGGCTGAGTGAGAACGTGGATTAGGAGATGGATGGATCGCAAATGATAGAGTGGATGAGTCAGGGGGTAGATATATGTACACAAGGAGAATTTTGGAGGAATGGTTGGATGACAAATGGATGAATGGATAAATGGATAGATAGATCAGTGCGTAGATATAAATGGATCAATTTAAGAAAGATATATGAATGGATGATGAATGAGACAGTGGATTATATAAAGGGGTGGACGATATATGGATGGATGATTGGGGAGGTGTGTGGGAAAGGAGGTTTGAGTGAATTAATAAATGGATAGATACGCAACTGATGAATGGATTGAAAGATGGACAAGTTTGAATAAAGGGATGGACAATTAGATAATATATATGACTGGATGAAAGAGAGAAGTATGGATGCAAGGATGCATGGATTATGGATTGACAGTTAGGTGGATGGATGAATCGACAGTTTATTAGACATATTGGAGACCTTCCCTTACCTGATAAAGATCTTCAATGTCCGTGTCGACTCTATTCCTTATGGAGTAAGACTCAGGCACCTGCTTCTGTGAGACGTCGCCTGTTGGCCAGTACATCACCTGGTAGACAAAATCACGGCACAATTGTATTCATCAAATCAGTAACAGATAAGTAATTGTTCAACACATATAACTACACACAGAAAGACCACGATTACAGCTGTGAGGAATCTTAAAAGATGGTCAAGGCTCCCTTTTCCTCTATTTTCTGATTCGAAGAAAAACACGTTATTCCCCTTTGGCTTGGCTTGGCTTCGTTCGTCCTCAATCTCCCACTACTAAACCCTGACACGGGCCTAAGTTGCAAAATGTAGTCCAGAGAACAGAATGCGTTGTGTCGTAGTTTACAGCTTGACTGCGATATTTGCACCTTTCGGTCCAACACATCCGACTTCAGCAAGCATTTTTTAGTACCTGGTTAGTATTCCCTCTTAAATCCCTTCTCATTAGCCAGTCTGTCCTGTTGCAGCCTGTTATCCAGGATCACCGCGTAGAGGTGTAGAAGGGTCTTGGCAGCTCTGCTTCGCTGGCCCTAACGCTAGTAGTCAGCTCTGCTTCGCTGACTCTGACGCTAGCAGTCAGCTCTGGTTCGCTGGCCCTGACGCTCGCAGTCAGCTCTGGTTCGCTGGCCCTGACGCTAGCAGTCAGCTCTAGTTCGCTGGCCCTGACGCTAGCAGTCAGCTCTGGTTCGCTTGCCCTGACGCTAGCAGTCAGCTCTGGTTCGCTTGCCCTGACGCTAGCAGTCAGCTCTGGTTCACTGGCCCTGACGCTAGCAGTCAGCTCTGGTTCGCTGGCCCTGACGCTAGTAGTCAGCAATGGGTCGCTGACCGCAGCAGTTCATGCGCTGCTCAACATCGTGATCCCATTCCCCATTTGATCATGTACCGTATATACTCACCATTACTTTGTAGTTTAGAAACCTCTTCTTTTCTGCTTTGATCGTCTCTTTCTACCAGGTTACACTCAGTGTCATGGTATGTAATTGTCTATCACCTCTTCCGTGGCCCAAAAAACATTTTTCCCCATTTTACGGCATGTCTCGTTAATCTCTTCCACTGTCTGCCTAACTTTATGCCTGATGTTCTCCTGTAGAAGGTTGCATGAACTTTAACAATGAATAGACAGTTAAAGAGAATAATTGGGACTTTGGAATGTGGGTATACTGACAAATGTGTTCCATTTCGAGTAGAAAGAAGAGAACAAATAAAAGAAATATTGACCAGTTTAGTGCTACAAACTATAAAGAGATTTAATTAACATAATCAGTCAGAATGTTGATGTTTTAATGGTAACAAAAATAGATAACGTGGTACCCAAAAAACTATACTAGAAAAGAAAGGTTGTCGGAGGAAGACATTTCTATAGCTCCGATGATAACATCAAGAGATGTACCGGAAAAATCTGGTCAGTTTGAATCATCAGCCCAAAGCACAAAGCACATTAGACAGCTATTGCAGCTGGCCCTGGATGTGCAGATTTTGAATGATCAACGCAAAGTACAAAGCACATTAGAGATCTATTGCAGCCGGCCCTGGATGTGGAGATGGAACTAAAATGAAACGAAGTAATACCAGGTTCGCTCCTTTTCGTTCAGACAGTAGTGGCAACCTGCCGTAATGGCCACCGGATGCGGAACTGATAACAGCCAAATAAGTTGGCGGTTGAAACAAGCGACGTTCTGCAAAGGATATGCTACTTACTTTCACAATGCTTCTAGAGAATGTCTTATAGCTGCATATATCTGTACACTTGTATATGTTATCAATATGTGTACCTGCCGACTGGTTAATTCTGTATTTACATTGAACCCATATGTCGCTATCTTCAAGTGTGTGTGTATAGTTTACAGTTGGTGTAACGATTATGTGCAAATGCCGTGTTTGTTATTTTAAAATGCCATTTTCGTTTAACTAAGCTGTCGTGTTTTTGTATTTGATCAATTGTTGTGTGACTTTATAGAAGTGATGTTTATGTAGTGTAAAGAAGCCAGCTGATAACATTACAATCCGTCAATGTTCTGTACACATCAGGGCTAGAGAAATAAAGCTGGACTAATACGGCCACGTTGAAAAGAGCTCGAGATAGCAATTACTTGAAGACTATGGCGAAAGTTGAATGAAGGGCACATGACAGAAACGGTTTGGCTTTTGTTTGTTGAAGACTTCAGCGTCACTAGGAAGTCAATCAAGTTTGAAGTTGATGATGACTATTATTTTTCAGGTTTGCTCTACTCAAATGTCATGTTTGCAGTTTACAGTGTGGTACATGTCATTTTAGAAAGCCTCACTCACATTGGCTTTCCTGAGATGGTCAGCTGCTTTCGTGAAGTCTTGTCTGGTTGAGTGGTTTTCTTGAAAATTGCTAGAAGTCATTGTGTCCAGTTTTTGGTGCGCAAGTTCTGGCCGGTCAATCTCAAGGTAGTCCTTGAAATGGTCATGTGATGAGGTATTTGCTTGGTCAACGTTCATTCTCTCGCCTACATCTTTTATTTTCAATGAATAAGAGAAAATAAGGTCAAAATAAAATCATTGTGACTAAAACATCGACACAACAACAACAATATCGTGTTTATTTAGGCAGCAACTTGCAAATGTTTTCCAAATATGCTCAGTTTTATACAAAAACTAGAAATGTAACAACATTTATACCGTAAATATTGCTCAGGCATATGGGCATGAACGAAACCAACGTTACGATCAGAAAACTTTCACCAGGAAAAACAAGAGAACTACTGAAAACGACTAACAATGTTGAACACATATTGAAGAAAAGTTCATTTGAACGAAAACCTTGTCGTAATGTAGGTTTCCATTATGTTTCTGTACTTTTGCTATATCTGAGCAATGCTTTTCTTTGTTGTTACACTTTTGATTCAAATTTATACCACCTCCACTCATGTTTCTTTATTTTATGTATTTATTCTGTTAACAAAATTATGTTCATGCCGATCTCGAGATCTGGTATATTTTCTATGAGTGTTACAGAACAAATAAATAAAATCCACTGTAGGATTGCTAGGCCAGTCACAGCTTCATCATCTCCTTTCTAACACGGTACTGGATGCACTAGACTATACATTCCGTCCAGAAAACACATATTACGATGTATTGGCGTCTAAAATTGGCCGTTAAAGAAGCTTAGTGAAAAACCTATTAAAAAACGGAAGAATTACAGCAGGTATTCAACAAAGATGCAATGAGGAAAAATAGATCATTGGACAATTAACTCCAATACTTAATTGCAAGCACGTGAAAATAACTACCAAAAGAGCTTTATACAACACTATTTTCGTCCCGACAATTTGCTACCAATGTCAGAACTGGACACTAACATCACATGCAAACTGTTCTATCGTAACAACAGAAAGGAAATGCCTGCGAAAAATATTCGGCGTAACAAGGAGAGATTTGATCAGAAACAATGCCATCATGAGACAGATGGGAAAAACACTAGTATTGGACTACATTAAAAGAGCAATGCTATTTAGATTCAACGGATTTAAATCCAAAGGCAGACCACGAAAAACGTGGCTTACAGAAATATCTGATACAGTACATGCTACTGTGCACGAGACACACAGTTGGGCTCGTCATAAAGATATGTTCATAACCTGACGCTGAAAGGCATAACAGTACTAGCGAAAAGAACCAAAGAAAGAGAGAACGAAATTATGATCTCTGGCACTATATTTTTTTTAAATAACGCGTTAAGGGTATCACTTCAACTTGTTTCCCGAATACAGAGGTAATCTATCAAACACAGTACAGAGGTAATATATCAAATTAAGTACAGAGAAAATCTATCAAACACAGTACAGAGGCAATCTATCAAACAGTACATAGGTAATCTATCAAACACAGTAGAGAGGCAATCTATCAAACACAGTACAGAGGCAATCTATCAAACAGTACATAGGTAATCTATCAAACACAGTACAAAGGCAATCTATCAAACACAGTACAGAGGCAATCTATCAAACACAGTACAGAGGCAATCTATCAAACACAGTACAGAGGCAATCTATCAAACACAGTACAGAGGCAATATATCAAACACAGTACAGAGGCAATCTATCAAACACAGTACAGAGGCAATCTATCAAACACAGTACATAGGTAATCTATCAAACAGTACATAGATAATCTATCAAACACAGTACATAGGTAATCTATCAAACACAGTACAGAGGCAATCTATAAAACACAGTACAGAGGCAATCTATCAAACAGTACATAGATAATCTATCAAACACAGTACATAGGTAATCTATCAAACACAGTACAGAGGCAATCTATCAAACACAGTACAGAGGCAATCTATCAAACACAATACAGAGGCAATCTATCAAACAGTACATAGGTAATCTATCAAACACAGTACAAAGGCAATCTATCAAACACAGAACAGAGGCAATCTATCAAACACAGTACAGAGGCAATCTATCAAACACAGTACAGAGGCAATCTATCAAACACAGTACAGAGGCAATCTATCAAACACAGTACAGAGGCAATCTATCAAACACAGTACAGAGGCAATCTATCAAACACAGTACAGAAGCAATCTATCAAACACAGTACAGATGCAATCTATCAAACAGTGCATAGGTAATCTATCAAACATAGTACACAGGTAATCTATAAAACACAGTGTGAGAATTATACATTTATACAGAACTTGAAACATATCTTGAATATTCCCTAACATATATATATAAATATATTAGTATCTTCGCTCAAGTCTGAAGTCAACAATAATGTTTACACATATCTGCAATGACGTAATAGAAAAATGAGTTGATGGTACTCAAGGCCATTATGTTACAATATATTGCTCTTCTGCCCGAGGAGTTCGACAAGATGCTTCTTTTAATATCATTGGTTAATGAAAGTCATAGCGATCACTGATCGTCTTTTGGGGTTTTTAAAAACCACAACATACTCATCCAACAGACCATTCTGTTGCCACTTCTCATTGGATCTGATTTATAGAAAGAGAGAGAATGGGAAATAATAGCTGCAGAGAGAGAAAGACAGAGAGAGACAGAGAGAGAGAGTACTTACAATGGATATGTGACCTCTTCCGTCTGTACTTTTTATTGTTGGGTATGTTATTGGCACCTTCGTTGAGCAGCGACTCCGTTTGATCTGGCAGTACTTCCCGGAAGGTGTCCACCACAGGCAGGACAAGGCCGTCTGAATGTGAACAATAGTGAAGTTGTGAAGCAGCGCAATGAAGTGTATTACTGTAGGTGAGGTCAATAGTCTTAGGAATGTCAGGAAAGGTCATTGTGAAGCAGTAAATGGAAAGTTTATTATTGTGGTCAAGTCAGTTATCATAAGTATGTCAGGAAAGGTAAGTGTTAAGCGGTAAAGTGAAGGTTTATTTCTGTAGTCAAGTTCATTAGTTATAGGTAGGTCAGGAAAGGTAAACAAGTAGCAATGAAGATAACAGAATGTAGCTCAGGACAGGATGACTAGAATAGGTTGAGGTCAGTGGTATAATAAAGGTCAGAGAAGGCTATTGACAGGCAAAAGAAGCATAATGTAACTTAAAAGACCGTGTCTAAGGCTAAGAGGCACACACTTTCGCCAGAAAGAAAGGCGAACCTTCAACGAATAACAATGGACGAACGAAATGACGAATATTTGACTAAAATTCGTGATTACAGGAAGGTCGGGATAGGGTAATGTTTTGGGATCTGGTAAGGATTTAAAGGAAGATCAGAGAAGGTTAAGGTTGTGGTTCTGGTCAGGGTTTAAAGGAAGCTCAGAGAATGTTAATGTTGGGTTTCTGGCCAGGGTAAATAGACAGATCAGAGAAGGTTAATGTTTGGAGTTCTGGTCAGGGTTTAAAGGAAGATCAGAGAAGATTAATGTTTGGAGTTGTTGTCAAGATTTAAAGGAAGATCAGAGAAGGTTTATGTTGGAATTCTGGCTAGGGTTTAAAGGAAGATCAGAGAAGGTTAATGCTGGGGTCTGACCAAAATTTAAAGGAAGATCAGAGAGCTCAATGCTGAGGTCTGGCCAAGATTTAAAGGAAGATCAGAGAGGTTAATGCTGAGGTCTGGCCAAGATTTAAAGGAAGATCAGAGAGGTTAATGCTGGGGTCTGGCCAAGATTTAATGGAAGATCAGAGAAGGTTAATGCTGGGGTCTGGCCAAGATTTAAAGGAAGATCAGAGAAGGTTAATGCTGAGGTCTGGCCAAGATTTAAAGGAAGATCAGAGAAGGTTAATGCTTGGGGTTGAGGTAATGGTCTCAAAGAAAATCAGAAAAGGTTAATGTCTGGGATAGGATTCTGGTCACAGTAAATAGACAGATCAAAGAAGGTTAATGTTTGGAGTTCTGGTCAGGGTTTAAAAGAAAATCAGAGAAGGCAAGTGTCTGGGATAATGGTCAGTATTAAAAGAAGATCAGAAAATGGTAGTCTGAGATTAAGGTGAGGATTAATAGGGAGGTCAGAATATGGTGTTCTGACACTTTAACGGTCAGCTAGAGGAAAATCAGAAACTCTGTCCCGTTGTTTGTAAATCTTTTAAGCTCTGCATACAATTGGCTGTGAAACACTAAGGTTCCAAGTAACATCAACCTGTCCGCTGTTGGTTTGCAACATGCCTATGTCTAACCATCTTTTCCGTTCTGGCAAACTCTGCATGGCAAACAATATAAATTATATCTGTCACTGAGCCATTTTTAACTTGTACGTGATGAGTGAGGCTCAACGAACACGCTTTGCAGGAATTTGGATGAATAAAAACTGGTTAAATTTCTAAATGGGTTCCACCTCTGTTTTACTAAATGGATTGCTCATTAAATGCTACTAAGAAAGCATCAAATTGCATGTGAGAGTCGGGCAATGTATGTCTGTCATGTCCATATAACCATCTTAATTTGTTTTTTTAAACATTGTGTTCCGCTGCAGGAAATCCCAAATTATAATACCCCTTTCTTTCTGTGAGCAAAATATAATAACAAGTCGAAGTGCCGATATAAAAACAGAGATATATGGATATATAATTACAGACTAAGTGAAAAACTGGTGCGATATATGGATTATGACACAAGCAGCAAAGAAGAAAATTGGAGCGTTTGAAATAAAATGTTACAGAAGAATTTTGTTTTAAATGCCTTGGATAAAGAAAGTGACAAATAAAGCCATCCATGAAGACTTGAATATTGAAGAAAACTGGCCTTGAAGCAATGTTGTGTTTCGGAAATATAATTTTTTGTGCCACGCCAAACGTCATGACAGACTGACAGGACCGGTATTGGAGGGCATGGTACACGGAAGGCGACGCAAGGGTTAACTAGGGCGAAGGTGAATACAAGATATCAAGGAAACTCTAAACATGAACATCGAGCAGGCTGGAAGATTGGCTACAGAACGAGGCTCATACCGGCTGGCTGTGATGAGAGCGACGTTCTAAAAAGGACATGCTGCATGATGATGATGATGATGTTAGTTAGCTAGTTTTCTTTCCACTTTTGCCGTTTAGTGTCGTGGGGAGCTTGAGTCGTCTTTCCTGCGTCAAGTGCGTTGCGTCAGTCAATGTGATCCCTTGTCGTTGCACAATCACTCTAATGTCATCTATCCACCTACCTCGCGGCCGCCCCCTTGCCCTGTAGCCAGATCTACCAGCATTGTAAGCCATCAGTGGAAGATGATGAGGGTGTATTCTCATGAGAATACCGAACCAACTTATTTTCTGCCTGGAAATGTATTCGGCACAAGACGTAGTGCCGACCATACTTTGAATGTCGTCATTCCGCATTCTGTCTCTTCTGGTAACACCGATGACTTTCCTCAAACACTTCATTTCACAAATCAAAATTCTGCTCTCGCACGCCCTTGACAGACGCCATGTTCGGCACTGGTAGCGCAAAATCGGCATAAATATACTGTTTATCAGCTGTTGCTTTGTTGCCAAACTAATGCTCAGGTGTCTAAGCAGTGGGGACAGCTGATAAGTCACCGCAGATGCTTTCTTGCACCTTGTCTCGATTCCCTGTCGATCCTACCGTCTGCCGAAAAAAATTCTGCCCAAATACTTGAACTCAAGACGATGATGAGTGAGAAATGAAGACAGACATTACAATTACACACAAGCAGAGACTTACGATTGGTGGGCTCACAGTTAAATCCCTCCTTGTATTCCGCCTCTGTGGCCTGCTCCATGTCAGAGCCCATGAAGCCGGGGTCTAAGTTCCAGGGATATTTTCTTCCTGCTTTACATACACATTTGTAACCTCCCCTTTTAAAGCCGTATCCAGGAATATGTTTACACTGAAAAGTAACAGTCAAACTGATTGGACAGAGACATATTTTTATTGTGTAGGTTGGTTGGTTGGTTGGTTGGTTATTGATCCAGCTACCTGTGGATTCCTGCCCTATGGCCCAAAGCCATAACGTGTTGGTTGGTTGGTTGGTTATTGATCCAGCTACCTGTGGATTCCTGCCCTATGGCCCAAAGCCATAACGTGTTGGTTGGTTGGTTGGTTATTGATCCAGCTACCTGTGGATTCCTGCCCTATGGCCCAAAGCCATAACGTGTTGGTTGGTTGGTTGGTTATTGATCCAGCTACCTGTGGATTCCTGCCCTATGGCCCAAAGCCATAACGTTTTGGTTGGTTGGTTGGTCATTGATCCAGCTACCTGTGGATTCCTGCCGTATGGCTTAATGTCATCAAGTGGTATCTGCAAATGTTTTTGACCTGCTGTTTGGTTCCGTACAAAGTGTTCCCTTTGTCTGGCAGCGAAGGAAGAAGCTCTTTCCTAACACAGGCATGCGCCGGACATTCAAAACGATGGAGCTAAGCAGTTTCACAAGATGTATGCACAGTCGGCAATCTGGAGTATGTTCTGGTTGGATTCTGTTCGAGTGACTGTTGAGTTATATGTGTTAAGTGCGAAATCGGACACTGTGCTTTGATCTATCCTGTTCAGGAGGTTGATGTTGTATTTAGAATTTGGTATGGTCATATGTGTGTAGATTTCCCTACTAGTATTCACCATTGCACCTCTATGTAGCCATGCCTCTTTCCTCGCAGTCTTCAGTAGTTATTTCACTATTTAATTGTTGGTGCGTTTTGTTGCTTTTTAATTGATCTCTTTTAAGCCAGTATGTTTGCTTTGTCGTTACCAGGTGTATTTGAGAATTTGTAGATTAAATATTGTATTTTCTGTTGGTTTGTTCAAATGTAACATGTCTACTCCTATATCCTTCTTCTTCTTCTTCGTACGCTGTCATACGTCAACTTTTATTTGTTCGAAGAAAGCAGCTGTCATCCTGAAGCTGTCGACACTGCCATAGAGCTTGTCTAGTGTTGCCACTGGTGATGGCAGCATGTGCTTTCTCTGGTCCTCGTATGTCGGGCAATTTTGCAGCAGATGTTCAGCGGTCATTTTCCCTGTACCACAGGTTCATTCGTCACTGCCACCTATCTTCAGTTTATTGAATAGGTGGTACCTCAGTCTGTTGTGGCCCGTGTGGAGTCTGAATACGACCTGGTAATAGGCCTCATTTTTTGTGCAGCCAGTATGTTCTGTTTCGCATTTGGCCATGTATCTGGCCCTAATAAACCTTTTGGATTCTTCGTAGGTCACACTAGAATCTGGTTGTGGTAGTCTTGCACCTTCTTTTGCCACTCTGTCTGCCTCCTCGTTGCCTTGGATGTTATAGTGGGATGGAACCCACTGTACCACTACTATTTTTGGTGCGGACTGCTGGCATAGTTGACAGAGTTCTGCTCTTAAATCATTAATTGCCAGTATTTTTCTTGCTTTTTACAATCTGGTTGTGGTAGTCTTGCACCTTCTTTTGCCACTCTGTCTGCCTCCTCGTTGCCTTGGATGTTATAGTGGGATGGAACCCACTGTATCACTACTATTTTTGGTGCGGACTGCTGGCATAGTTGACAGAGTTCTGCTCTTAAATCATTAATTGCCAGTATTTTTCTTGCTTTTTACTGCTGTAACTACGGCAAGGGCATCTGTAAACAGGACTATCTGGCTTTCATTGCTTTCGCCTGTCAGCATTGCTTTTACTGAAACCTTCAGTGCCTCTGCTTCCGCTCTGAAATTGCTTGAGTATTTTCCAGTTGCCACTGACAGTGTTATTTTTCTACCATTTGTTAGGCTCAGGAATACCCCTCCCCCTCCATTCTGTGTTATGTTTGTTACAGAATCGTCGGTGTATGCATGGGTCCAGTCCATGTTTGGGTAGTTTTCCGCTATGTACCTCAGGGTTATGTCTCTTCTTCCTTTTTCAGTCTGGCTGTTCTTGCTTCCAATACCTGGTATATATTCTACCACCTCCGGAATGATATGCTGCTTCCATGTGGGTGTGCGTACGGTAGGGATGGGCTTTGGTGTTGTGTGTTCATAGGGTCTTGGCTTATCTTTGCTTTTGCTATTTTTGCAAAGTTTCTCCGCTTTAGTTTCCCATTTCCAAATCTATTTATTCGCTGATGCACTGGATGATCTGTCAGTTTTCTGAGTTTCTCTGCTTGCTGTTGGGTTCTGCAGTCTCTTCTGTCGGTCATGGATTGCAGATTTGTATTTTTTTTAAAGTTGTACAATTGGCGTTGACTTCATGCCTCCTGTTATAACTCTCATGGCTTGGTTTTGAAGTTTGCTAATTTTATTGAAGTTCTCCTTTGCTGCTGTTGTCCATGCCACAATGCCATACTCGAGAACTGGTCTCACTCTTCCAGTGTACCGTTTCTTTGGATTCTTTCCTCTGCTCCCCAGCTTGTGCCAGCAAGTTTCCTCATGATTGCCATTCTTTGTCTGCCTCTCATTCGGTTTCTCTCGATCTGACTTTTTCATGTCATGCGCCGATCAAATGTGACTCCCAAGTAGTTTGGGTTGTCATTTGGCAGCATATATTTGCCGTTAAGACTTATTTTGTTGTTCTGTGGTTTATTTGAAATGGAGAATATCGTACATGTTGTTTTTTCTTCATTTATTTTGACCAGCCATGATTTCGCCCACTCCTCCAACGATTTTAGGGCCTGTTGCATCCGATTGTTTGCTACGGTGAGATTTTTTTCGGAGATCCACATAACCAGATCGTCTGCAAACATGGAGCTATGGACTCTTCTTGGTATATTCTCTATCATATTGTTTATATATACCAGAAAAAGTGTGGGTGACAGTACTCCGCTTTGGGTACTCCCTGCTCCAGTGTCAACTTTTTGCTCATCTAACCTTGTACTTGGACTCTGGATGTGCTGTTTTCGAGGTAGTGGCCTATCCATTTGTACATTTTCCCACAAACTTCACTTCTTCGTAGCTTGACTTTAAGTCCATCTTTCCACACCTTGTCAAATGCCTTCTCTAGATCCACCCAAACCGCTACTGTATGCTTTTTCTCTTGGTAAGCATCATCTATTTCCTGTGCTATGAGAGTGATCTGGTCCTCAGTGGATCTGTGTTGTCAAATCCTGCTTGCTGTGGGATTAATATGTGTTTTGCTTTCAGGTGCCACTTCAGTCTGGTGTTTATCATACGCTCCATCAGTTTTCATACACAGCTCAGTAGACTGATAGGACTGTATCCATTTTGATCTGTTCTATCTTTTTCTTTCTTTGGTACTGGTATAATTACATCATCTTTCCATGACTGCGGTACAATTCCCTTTTCCAGCTGTGGTTCAGGACTGCCAGTAGCTTCCGCTTTGCTGTTTGGTCCAACCCCATCAGCATTTCAGTTGTTATCCCATCTTTTCCGGGCGATTTCGTTTTCTTTAAAGTTCTCATGGCCTCATCCATTTCGTTCATTGTTAGTTTTGCCATCATGTGCTCCTCTGGTGCCATCTTGATGTTGTCGTGGCTCTTTTGTCCTTCACTTATATCTGTATGCCTGTCTGTAGGGACATCGATGTGGCATAATGTTCTATGAAGGCGTTTGGTGCTTTTTTTCCGGTAAGCATGATGTCGCCCTGTTGGATGATAATTGTTTTATTTGATGGTGTTTCGTCGTTCATGGCTCTGACTAAATTCCATAGTTTGTTCCCTTCTTTATCGAGATTGAGGATTTCTGTATTTTTTTCTAACTGTCTCTTGTTATTTGGTTCAGTGTTCTTTTGTATTTCGCAGTGATGGCCTTGGGGGCGATATTTGCTTCCATAGATTGCTCTCTCTCTCTGCGATGTTCCTAGCATTTGAGACTTCATCCTCTGCTTTCTGCAGTTCATGATTCCAATATGGCTTGTAGTTTTTCCTTGGCTGGCTGCTTGCAGAATTGCTTTGCTTAGGCTTTTCGCCATAGGTTTCATCTCCTATGTCCAATACATCATCCCATTGTGTGCTGAAATATCACATAAGGTAGCATTAGATATTACTGTATTGTTTCATTACAGGACACCATTCTATTTACCGACCTTTCCGTCCACGTGTCTGATGGGGAGCTGAAGTAGTTTCTCGTGCGCCAAGTGGGTTTCATCGGTCATTGCAATCACGTGTTGTAGATATTACGTTATGTCATACGGTTATTGTAGGCATGTGTTGTTGATTTTACGTTAACTCATACGGTCATTGTAGTCGTATGTTGTCGATTTTACGTTTACCCATACGGTAACTTTAGTCGTGTCTTGTCGATTTTACGTTAACCCATACGGTCATTGTTGGCGTGTGTTGTAGATTGTACGCTTTGCCATCTATACAACTGTTAAACAGTATTGTGTGTACCTTGTAACCAGACCTTAAATGCACCATATATCATAAAAATGTAAAAATGCATATCTATTCAAAACAAACCGTGACACAGTTATATTTCATTTGTGTGGTATTTACAGTCGATCTTTATGTTTTAAGCTCCGTATGAAAACTCTTTCATATATGGATTATTACTTCTATAGCACATTGAAATACCAGCATTCGTCATAGTTGTGATCCGTGTAAACGACGCTTGTGAAATATCATGAATTGAAAGGTATTCTATCCGATAGCAATTGAATTGCAGTTTGTCCATGGCCTACTTTAGATAGGCCGTCCGACTCACTGGGGAAATCTCTCGAAACGTCCCATTGCCCCACGGACTAAATAACGGAACTTATATTGTGCAAAGGTTTAAAATCAATCCATGCTCCACACAGAAAAATAAAACAAATTCAGGGTGCAAAACACAACAAATAAGTGTTGAGAAGAATTCCATCACAGAATCATATCTTGAAATCAACTGCATATACATCTTTGTTTCCCGAACACGTTATTTTAGTTGCACTGATAGTTGACACATGAATTTCCATTATATAGTCAGCCTTGGAATTTGACGTTGCAAAGGGGTTCGTCCGTAAATCAGAAGGCCTGTATCTACATTAGGCTGTGGTTTGTCGTCATTTACAACATGACGTCATTTTCGCCGCGTATCTGTTCTTGTCTTTGCCACTAAACCGGTTGTAAAATGGATGGCAATCAAAAAATTTAATTTACGAAATAATTTGAACCTGAGTAGAAGGATCTCGTAGTTATTATTATTTTATCAAACACGTATTATTCAGATCAATATGGCTGGGCTGCTCCATTTAAGGTTACGATTTGTAAGTATTCTGCTACATGTTATGGACATGCATACATACTAGTTAGACGAAAACTGTTGGGGATTTGTGCAAATCTCAACATTCAGAACCTGTTGGTCAATCATTCTCAGTCACCCACTATCAAACTTCTATATAACTCCGATCAAGGTTTCTTTACATTCACCTGTATCTGCTGTCTTGTATGCTCCATTGACTTACAATCTTTTGTCGAGTTGGCTCTCTCGTCATCTTGCTCGACTACATTCTAGCCCGATCTCTCGTCTGCGTTCGAGCCCGATCTCTCGTTTGCATTTAAGCACATTTCGTCAGTATTCTATCGCAATTTCTCGATTGCCTTCAAGCCGCCCTCTCATCTGCATTCTAGCACAAACTCTTATCTGCATTCCAACACAATCTCTGGTTTGCATTCTAGCCCGCTTTTTTTCATTCTAGTCCGATCTCGCGTCTGTATTCTAGCCCGCCCTCTCATCTGCATTCTAGCGTAATTTCTTGTCTGCATTCTAGCCCGACCCCTCATCTTCATTCTAGTTCGATCTCTGGTATGCATTCCAGCCCACCTTTTTGCATTCGATCCCAATCTCTCGTTTGAATTTAAGCACATCTCGTCAGCATTCTAGCGCAATTTCTCGTCTGCATTCTAACCGCCCTCTCATATGCATTCTAGCACAAACTCTTATTTGCATTCCAGCACAATCTCTGGTTTGCATTCCAGCTCACTTTCCTGCATTCTAGTCCGAACTGGTAATCATTCCAGCCCACTTTTCTGCATTCTAATGCGATCTCTGGTTTGCATTTTAGCCCGTTGTTTTTTTTTCATTCTAGTCCAATCTCTCGTCTGCATTCTAGCATGTTTCACGTCTGATTTTACTTGTGATATATCGACATCTCTCATGTATTTTCTTATGCTTTGTCTGAAATGTACACATGTCATTTCTCTCGTCAGCAGCCGTCATCAAGTGGTTTTAAAATCATACTAGCAAAAGCAACGTGTATGTTTCAGTTTTTCCCTCCGGAATATTTAGGCTTGTTGACACATTTATTTTTCAATAGTAAAACTCTTTCTAGGATGAATAAATACATTTATAAATTCAGGAAAGATTCTTATTGAGAAACTGTGAAATATAAGTTCGGTAATAGTGCAAGCCAATAGTTCGTTTGTGTAGCATTATAAAAAGATTAAACGCAAAATAATAGCTGATAGACAAAGGTCGCACAATCGAAAGGACAGAAATATAGATTAGAAAGACATGTACCAATAACAGTACTATGTAGCAGTAACAGAAGTATAAAAAGAAGAAAAAGAAGAAAAAAAAGAAGAAGAAGAAGAAGAAGAAGAAGAAGATGAGGTACAAACGCAAGAAAACTACTTTACAAGAGAGATTTGGGGGATAAAAACAAGAAGACAACAACACGAGCGAGTATATCAGAGAGAACGAGAAGAACTAACAGAAGAAGGAGATCGATGATAAGAAGGAGCTAAAGAAACAATGTACATAGTAATCATATACAGACACACGAGCTCACCGATGTGGTCTTCTTGCACCTGTCTATACCTGACAGGTAACTGGGTCCTGGGTTACCAACGCTGACTCCACAAGAGTTGAAGTCAATCTGATTCAGGTCAATATCCATGACCACCAACCCGACAACCCTGTCGACGAGGGTATAGTGAAATGCAAAGTGAGCAGAGGAAGCTAATTAACCATTGGTCGTCATACAAACAGAAGTCAATATACATAGTCAGTTAGATACACCAGAGTGATTGCGGTTATGGGTCAGTGTGCAACAGACAAGAGAATATGATTTATGAAACCGTGTCTTGAGCAGTAGCTGACAGGTTGTTTGATATCATATATGGTAGCATATTCTTCTTTTTGTTCTTCTTCTTCTTCTTCTTCTTCCTCTTCTTCTTCTTCTTCTTCTTCTTCCTCTTCCTCTTCTTCTTCTTCTTCTTCTTCCTCTTCTTCTTCTTCCTCTTCTTCTTCTTCT